>CM019720.1:41954726-41969974 GCA_009760885.1 Achatina immaculata
TCTACATTGTTCTTGAATTCGTTCCACTTTATACTGTTTTCCTTAGGCATTTGTTTTCAAGAGAGTCTAATTTGTTGTCTTTTTCTTTAGTTGATTTCCAGTTTTCGCATGCATAAATGAGGGTGAATATCACATTTGAATTGAATAATCCTAACTTGGTTTTTGTGCTTATAACTTTTGAATGCCAGATGTTCTCAAGATTTTTAAAGGACAATGCCGCTTTTGCAGTTCGAATTCTAACTTCCTTCCTGGTGTCACCATCCTGGTCTATGTAGCTGTCAAAGTATGCAAATTGGTTTACTTCATCAACAACTGTTCCATCTACGTATATATCAGCTGTAACATATTGTTATTGTAGTTATATGCCCCTGATTATATAACTTGTCTTTTTTTTGCTTAGGAAAAAAAAGTAGTTCTAAAGTTGCAGTGTAAACTGTATGTAGCAATATCAGATTACATATATATGTGGCAGTATCAGATTAGATATATTCATATATGTGATAGTATTCAGATTATATATGTCATGTATGTGGTAGTATCAGATTATACATGCATGTTGCATTATCAGATTATATGTCACATATGTGGCAGTATCAGATTATATGTCACATATATGGCAGTATCATATTACATGCAGCATATATGTGGCAGTATGTATGAGATTACATATGTCTCAGCATCAGATTACATATAATGCATGTGGCAGTATCAGATTATATGTTACATATGTGGTAGTATCAGAGTAAATGTCATATATATGACAACATCAGATCATATGTTACATATGTGGCAGTATCAAATTACATATAATATATATGTGATGGTATCAGATTATATATATTGTATATGTGACAGCATATGAAATTTATGCATGTGAAAGCTTGAAAACAACTAAAGAAATAGACAAGAAATTAGACTCTTGAAAACAAATGCCTAAGGAAAATAGTTGGTATAAAGTGGAACAAATTCAAGAACAACGAAGAGATAAAACAGATGAGTAAACAACAATCTGTCTCATGGGTGATCAGAAAAAGAAGATGGACATATGTCAGTCATGTGATGAGAAGAAACATTCAGAGGATCCCCAAACTATCAAGTGGAACACAACAGGCTGAAGAAAAAGAGGTTGACCATGTAAAACTCTAAAGAGGACATTGTTAAGAGAGGCCAGTTTAGTGGGAATAACATCCCTTGATGAGGTTGAAAAAGTCACAGAAAACAGGAAAACTTGGCAAACTACCATGCAAGTCCTATGTGACGTTTAACAACACGGGAAGGATATGAAGTTCTGTTCAGTTATAGAACTCTGCTGTTTGAGATGCTCAAGTATCCAATATCAGTACAATCTCTTTGTTTGAATAGATGGTGCACCTTCGTATTTTTAGATATTACTACCAGACTACCTCTTGTTCATATTGGTGGTGCACTTGAAATAGCTCATAAATTAGTACCAATTTATCTCTTTGTTCAAGTATAAAGTGCACCTGTATATTCCTAGATATTAGTAGCACATAAATGCCTTTGAATGTAAATGCTATAGAAGAGTTCTCCAGATATCGTGGACACAAAAAAGAACAAATATATCTATACTACAAGAGCTTAATATTGAAGAAGGATGGCTAGTAAAGAGGATTAAAGAGAGAAAACTTAAATATTTTGGCCACATTAAATGTCATGATAATTTAGAGAAGACCGTATTGGAAGGATACATAATGGGAAAAAGAAAAAGAGGACGACCGAAACGAAGATGGCTGCAAGACATCGTTGATGATCTGGAAATGGATGCAGCAGCAGCAGGCCATCTTGCTCACAACCGAGAGGCCTACAGGAGTGCTGTTTGGGAGGCAAAGTTCCGCAAGGGAAATGCAAAGGAATGAATGAATGAATGAGTAGCACCATATCAGTGTTCAAATAATGATGCACCTCTATATGCTGTGATGTTAGTACCAAACTATTTCTTTGTTAAAATTAGTGCACATTCTAGTAGCAACACAGTTTCTTTGTCTAAACAGGTGGTAGACAAGAAGAAAATCAATGCTTCTGTGATTCTCTCTCTCTCTCTCTCTGAACCTTAAGTGCCCAGGGCACATGGGGCTTCCGCAAGGGTTTTCCACAAATGCCTGTCCTTCGCCTTTTTTTCTGCTCTTGCCCAGGTGAGCCCTCTATTACTAAACATCCTTTCTCTTGTTCTTCTCCATGTCTCTTTTGGTCTACCCTTACTTCTGTTCCCCTGTGGTGTCCATCTTAGTGCTATTTTTGGAAGTGAGTTGTCAGTCATTCGGAACACATGTCCCAACCATCGCCAGCGTCTTTCCTCAATAATTGTTGTCAGTGGCTTCATTTGCTTTTCTGCCAATAAGATGTTATTTCTTATGGTGTTTGGCCAAAATATTTTACTAATTCTTCGTAAACATTTAGTCTGGAAAGAATTCAACTTGTTTTCTATGGTTTTGGTGATTTTCCAGCATTCACTTCCATAGAGTAGTATACTTAGAACATTACTCTTAAATATCCTGATTTTCATATTTATGCTTAGTTTTTTTGATTTCCATATATTCTGCAGCACTGCAAAAGCCTGGTTTTCTCTAGTAAGTCTGCTGTTGATGTCCTCTGTGCTGTCTCCATTTTCTACTACTCTGCTGCCAAGGTATAAAAATTCGTTGACCTCCTCCACTAACTTGCTATCTACTCTGAGTACATTTCTGTTGTTCACATTTTGCTTCATTAACTTTGTCTTTCCTACGTTGATCTTTAGTCCTATGTTGTTTGCATTCTGAGTTAGCTTGTTTATTTTATCTTGCATATCTTTGTGACTGCTTGATAATAGACAAATGTCGTCGCAAAGTCAAGGTCCTCCAGCACTGTGTCAAGGGTCCATTGTAATCCTCTGCATTTGTCTGATGTTGCCTCCTTCATTAACCAGTCTACTGCCAAGATAAATAATGTTGGTGATAGTACACATCCCTGTTTCACTCCTGTTTGTACCCTAAAGCTGCTGGAGGTATGTTCCCCACAGATCACTTTGTACTGAAAACCCTCATATAGGGCTTTGATTACATTAACTATCTTATGGGGGAGGCCATGCCATCTTAGGATTTTCCACAGTGCATCTCTGTTGACACTGTCAAAGGCTTTCTCAAAATCTATGAATAATGCATATGTTGTGCTATGCCACTCATTTGCCTGTTCTAATATTTGTCTAAGTACAAATATGTGGTCTATGCATGATCTTCCTTTCCTAAATCCTGCCTGCTCTTTCCGAAGTTTTTCCTCAAGTGTTGGTACAATTCTGTTGATGATTATTCTGCAAAATACTTTACTGGTGAGTGGCAGTAGGGTAATGCCTCTCCAGTTCCCGCAATCTCTGAGGTCACTCTTCTTTGGTAGTTTTACTATAAGCCCAGTTTTCCACTCATCTGGGGCTTTTTCTAGATCCCAAATTTGTTGTAATATCCGGCAAAGTTGTTTTGGTGTTTCTGTTTCTTCTGCTTTCAACATCTCAGCAGTCACTTCATCTTCACCTGGTGCCCTGTCTGATTTTAGCTTCTTTATCGCCTCCTTTACTTCACTTATTGTTATTGGTCCTGTACTGATGTTTAGTTCCATTTTTGCTTCAGGTATGTGTATTGTTTGTGCTGCTTGTGTTCTGTTTAGTAGGGTGTTAAAGTGTTCCCTCCATCTTTCAATTTTTTCTCTTTCTCCACTGACCAGTTGTCCATTTTGTGTCCTTACTGCACTTTCACATCTTGTGTTGAAGTTACCTGTCATCTTCTTTGTGATTTTATATATGGTTTTCATGTCATTTGTATATGCTGCTTTCTCTGCTGTTTCTGCTAAGTTGTCGTAATATTGACGTTTATCTTGACGGCATGATTCCTTCACTTCTTTGTCTTTTTGCGCATAATTACTTAGAACTTGCTCTTTAAGCCGTTGTGATTTGGTGTTCAGTAATTTTTTCTTGATTTCTTTTCTTTGCTCTATCTTTTCCCATGTGGTCTTGCTTATCCATTCCTCTTTTCTCCTTTTCCAGTATCCCAGCACCTCTTTTGCTGTTTCCTGTAGTGTTTTATTGAACTCTAGTATGGACATTTCTGCTTCGTCTTGTAGGACACTGAAGCGGTTCTTAAGTACTATTGAGAATTCATTTCTTGTTTGCTGGTCTTTCAGTTTTCTTGTATCAAAATGTATCTTTCTGTGTTCTCCGATTTTGGCTTTCCTTAATTTTAGTTTTATTTTTGCTACCAGGAGGTTGTGATCACTTCCTACATCTGCTCCTTTCCTTGCTCGCACATCTTGTAGTGACCGTTTCCACTTGTTGTTTATTAGTATGTGATCAATTTGGTTTTCTGTGGTTTTATCTGGGGACCTCCAAGTCACTTTATGGATGTTTTTGTGTTGGAAAATTGTCCCTCCGATGGTCATCATGTTTTCTTCATAGAAACTGCACAGTCTTTCTCCATTTTCATTTATTTCTCCGATTCCTTCTCTTCCCATGATTCTTCTTCTATCTTCATTTCCTTCACCTACTTTTGCATTGAAGTCGCCCAAGATGAGTAGCATATCATGCTTGGGTATTGTTTCTACTGTGGCTTGGAGGCTGTTGTAAAAATCTTCTTTTAATTCCTCCTCAGCTGCTTCTGTTGGTGCATAACAAACTATAATAGACAGCTTCGTGAATCTTGAGTTGAACCGTGCATATAATAATCTCTCATTTATTGGGGTCTATTTCAGCAATGCTCTTGATGCTTCTTTTGTTATAATTAATGCTACTCTTCCTTCATGAAGATCTTCTTTACCTGACCATATTATTGTATCTTCTGTGTGCTGTGTTGTTAATTTCCTTCTGCCTTGTCCTGTCCATCTTGCTTCTTGTATTCCTAGTATGTCTAGTTTGTATCTGTGCATTTCCTTGATGGTTTGTGCTAGTTTTCCAGTCTGGTTAAGTGTTCTTACATTCCAGCTGCCTATTTGCATCTTGTGTTTAGGTTCCAGGAGGTCTGCAGTCGGGCTGGGGACTTCCAGTGGCTGGCTTTCATCCACAACCTTCATGGGCTCAGTTTCCTGATAAGCATTTCTCCTTCCACCTGCATTTGTTTTTTCCCTTGCTTTCGTTTCTGTAGCAGTCTGATATTTTTTTTTTACCAGATAGGGTTGCTGGCCCTATGCCGAACCCTCCTTAGTCGCCTTTTACGATCATGCGTGGTAGGGTACAGTGGTCCTATTCTTGCTTCTGTGATTACAGTGGGTTTTTTCTGGACATTACCTGCATGGACCTCAGCAGGTGAGAAAGATTTTCACCAGTCTGTGGACAAACTTTGCATGTTTTTCATTCATTTCCCAAGTAATTCATTCGTATAATTCTTTGATATTTAATTTAATTTCAGTTGTTTTGTGTGTATAGTCTGTCACCCAGTTTTTGGAAAATTATCTTTTAAATAGTTTTTTGTAAAGTAAATTTATTCTATTTTATTACAAGTGCTTAATTTTAAGACAGCTTTTATTTCTGCTTTATTTGAATACACACAAACAGTCTTTCAATCAAATAGTTTTTGTGTATAATAAAATTAAAGTCAAAATATAAATACACACAAAACCACTGCAATAAAGCTGTGATAATAAATAGGTAATCCTGTCATGCCTTAGAGGCACATAGGGATATGGTGTTAGTGCCCATATTTTCCTTGACCTGTCAGCACACTAGAGGGTGATATGGTCAGTATCACGCCTGGCTGCATTTTTATTTCCCCAACTCCAGAAGAAGTCGGGTACCCATTTCTACAGCTGGGTGACTGGGGTGCTGCTGGCCGGATTTGAACCCCCGACCTTCGCCATAAGAGACTAGTGCATTAACCACTTCACCACTCAGACACCTGATAATAAACAGACTTTTGCAAAATTAAGAATAGCTTAATTGCTGGAGTACACAGTTATTACATTTTGACTTTTGTCTTATCTATACAAAAACATGTTACAGATAACAAGAAGAACTGTCATTTATCATAGAACTAGTGTCATCAGTGTCTGTACGTCAAGATGTATATTTTGAAGAAGACTTAGCACTTACAGATTTGTCCAGAGCACATGGACAACTTAGACCAACTAAGCTCAACAAATGAAGTGGAAAAAAATGTGTCAAAGGTCATTTGATACATGCAGTCAGTGACATCATCATCATCATCATCAGGTGCCACGCTGAGTTGGGGATGGTTGCCCCAGCTTTACCCCAGTGACAGTAGTTCTTTATTTTTTGCTTATTTCTAGGTTTCTCCAGATCTGAATGCCCTGGAAGAGAAGCTATCATCCTGGATGTTGGCCTTGAGGTGGTCAGCGGTGTATGATGTATATGAATTTTAAAGTTTAAAATGTTTAAAAAATGAAAGAGATTTCTTCTCATTAGAATGGATTTCTGCTGCTTCCACTGTTGTATGGAATATGATGAAATGCCATTATGGCAGCTTTTTTTAATTTCATTTTTTTTATCGTGTAACTTTTTTTTGGTTTTTAAATTCTTACTCTTTCTTTATGAATTGTATATGACTATTTTTACTATGTGGTGTTTACCAGCATGGGAAGGATGTAAGATGCAAGATTTTTACTAGTGCAACTGGTATCTAAGCATGCGGAAATTTATAACACAGAAAACTTAAAGTGAAATTGTCATGTCCTTGCTGTTTCAATTTTGTCTCAACTCTTTTGATCCTTGCCATTTCAATTTTGTCTCAACTCTGTTGATCCTTGCCATTTCAATTTTGTCTCAACTCTTTTGATCCTTGCCATTTCAATTTTGTCTCAACTCTTTTGATCCTTGCTGTTTCAATTTTGTCTCAACTCTTTTGATCCTTTCTGTTTCAATTTTGTCTCAACTCTTTTGATTATTTCATTAAGGAGGAAAATCAGAATAATTCCGTGTGATGCCAGCAAAACATTTGTTATTTCAGATATGACAAACACAGCGGGAATAATGGAAGATAAAGGAATTTTATAACAGAATGTAAATATAGATGATAGCTTTGACTGGGAATATAGCATGTCTTCAAAATAAAAACATTGCAAGGCTTGTCAAAGATCATTTTGTTGCAAAGAATACTTCTTTCTAAGCCATGCTGTGTTCAAGGTACAGGGAATCAGGGGAGGCAACAATATAAAACAAGGAAACAAAATTGAACCTGTTTTTACCATCTGGAATTAATGCACAAGTAATTTTAGCAGGTCCTAGCATGTATAGTCTGTCATGATTTAAACAACATGTTGACTTAAGTAGCCCTCCATGTTCTTTTTATTTGCTGCTGAATATGGTTTTAAGAGAGGCCTGTTTAGTGGCATAACATCCCTTGATGAGGTTAAAATGGTTACCGAAAACAGGAAAACTTGGCAAACTACTATGCGAACCCTGTGTGATGTTTAATGGCATAGGAAGGACATAAGAATATGGTTAAATAAATAAGTTATTTCTGCAACTTTATATATCATCATCAGGTGCCAAGCTGGTAGGCATTGGTAGTAATACTTCTTCATACATCACGTTCCTTGATATTTTCAATTAGCTCCATTGGTGACTTTCTTGTGCCATCACATTAGATTGTCCATGATTTTTTTTTCTCATTATATCTCCAGTGGTTGACCATGTGAAACTCTAAAGAGGACATTGTTAAGAGAGGCCAGTTTAGTAGGCATAATATCCCTTTACTCACTGCCTCTGCCACCATGTAAAACTGCACTATACACCTCTATCTACCTTTATTTTATTTTTTTTTGGTAGCATTGTTAGAATGTATGAATAGTTGTCTGCTTGGCCTTTAGTATGCAGTTGTAATTTTCATGTAGTCTAGTTAAGATGTAAGAACAGATGTCTGCTTGTCCTTTTTAGTACAAAGATGAGAGGTTGTTAGATGTGTTGTTGTGCAGAGTTTTTTTTTCAGGTTGAATGAATTCTCGATGTGAGGTTAGTATGTCAGTTTTTTTTTTTGTTTTTTTGGTACTTGTACATTAGTGTGGCGAAGTCAAATTCGTCACAATACTTTGTGTATTATTGTATTGTTGATTACTCATGTCATTCATTGATATTCATCTTCCCTCATTTATCAGGATTCCTTCTTCATTGTTTCTCATTTTAAATATTGTTGAAGGATTTTGGTAACTGCTGACTTTGCCTGTTTGTGTACATCAACGTTTTACTGTTAGTGCTGCTGTTTGATAGATTAGACGCTGAACCTTGTGACTGTTAGTCATTGTTACCTCCCTTTTGTTGTTTTACTTACCTGAGTGAATGCTGTTACTAAGTGTATAACAAAGTAAAGTTTTGTTGTCAAGTATTTGTTACTTGTGTTGCTGCATCACTCACAGTTAGTTTGTTGGTGCCTTCACTGAACTAGGCACAGAAAGATACTACTTTAACTGGTGATTGTGACTGGCACTGTATTTTTCATAGAAACTGTTGGTGTCATCATGAGTCAGTCTTTTCATGTGTTTAGTTATACTTACTTTGCATAGAGAGGTTGTGCAGGGTGTTTCATAAGTAACTATGCACTAACCCAGTATCGATTCCGGTATCGCAGTGATATCTTAATGTCTGCAGTATCTAGCCACATCTAAATGCCACAGTTAGGTAGCAGTTGAGATTCAGCACTGTACTAGGACTGATTACATCATAAGGTAGCAGTTGAGATACAGCACTGTACTAGGACTGATTACATCATAAGGTAGCAGTTGAGGTACAGCACTGTACTAGGACTGATTACATCATAAGGTAGCAGTTGAGGTACAGCACTGTACTAGGACTGATTACATCACAAGGTAGAAGTTGAGGTACAGCACTGTACTAGGACTGATTACATCATAAGGTAGCAGTTGAGGTACAGCACTGTACTAGGACTGATTACATCACAAGGTAGAAGTTGAGGTACAGCACTGTACTAGGATTGATTACATCATAAGGTAGCAGTTGAGGTTCAGCACTGTACTAGGATTAATTACATCATAAGGTAGCAGTTGAGATACAGCACTGTACTAGGACTGATTACATCATAAGGTAGCAGTTGAGGTACAGCACTGTACTAGGATTAATTACATCATAAGGTAGCAGTTGAGATTCAGCACTGTACTAGGACTGATTACATCATAAGGTAGCAGTTGAGATACAGCACTGTACTAGGACTGATTACATCATAAGGTAGCAGTTGAGGTACAGCACTGTACTAGGACTGATTACATCATAAGGTAGCAGTTGAGGTACAGCACTGTACTAGGACTGATTACATCACAAGGTAGAAGTTGAGGTACAGCACTGTACTAGGACTGATTACATCATAAGGTAGCAGTTGAGGTACAGCACTGTACTAGGACTGATTACATCACAAGGTAGAAGTTGAGGTACAGCACTGTACTAGGATTGATTACATCATAAGGTAGCAGTTGAGGTTCAGCACTGTACTAGGATTAATTACATCATAAGGTAGCAGTTGAGATACAGCACTGTACTAGGACTGATTACATCATAAGGTAGCAGTTGAGGTACAGCACTGTACTAGGATTAATTACATCATAAGGTAGCAGTTGAGATACAGCACTGTACTAGGACTGATTACATCATAAGGTAGCAGTTGAGATACAGCACTGTACTAGGATTAATTACATCATAAGGTAGCAGTTGAGATACAGCACTGTACTAGGACTGATTACATCATAAGGTAGCAGTTGAGGTACAGCACTGTACTAGGACTGATTACATCACAAGGTAGAAGTTGAGGTACAGCACTGTACTAGGACTGATTACATCATAAGGTAGCAGTTGAGGTACAGCACTGTACTAGGACTGATTACATCACAAGGTAGAAGTTGAGGTACAGCACTGTACTAGGATTGATTACATCATAAGGTAGCAGTTGAGGTACAGCACTGTACTAGGACTTATTACATCATAAGGTAGCAGTTGAGGTACAGCAATGTACTAAGACTGATTACATCACAAGGTAGCAGTTGAGGTACAACACTGTACTAAGACTGATAACATCATAAGGTAGCAGTTTAAGTACAGCACTGTACTAGGACTGATTACATCTTAAGGTAGCAGTTTAGGTACAGCACTGTACTAAGATTGATTACATCATAAGATTGAGGTACAGCACTGTTTTAGCTGTTTTAGGTGCGGGTCACAGCAGTCTTAGAACATATCCCATCTCTTACTACTGGCAGTCTTAGAACATATCCCATCTCTTACAACTGGCAATCTTAGAACATATCCCATCTCTTACTACTGGCAGTCTTAGAACATATCCCATCTCTTACTACTAGCAGTCTTAGAACATATCCTATCTCTTACTACTGGCAGTCTTAGAACATATCCCATCTCTTACAACTGGCAGTCTTAGAACATATCCCATCTCTTACAACTGGCAGTCTTAGAATATATCCCATCTCTTACTACTGGCAGTTTTAGAACATATCCCATCTCTTACTACTGGCAGTCTTAGAACATATCCCATCTCTTACTACTGGCAGTCTTAGAACATATCCTATCTCTTACTACTGGCAGTCTTAGAACATATCCCATCTCTTACTACTGGCAGTCTTAGAACATATCCCATTTCTTACTAATGACAGTCTTAGAACATATCCCATTTCTTACTAATGACAGTCTTAGAACATATCCCATCTCTTACTACTGGCAGTCTTAGAACATATCCCATCTTGAAAAATATTCTCACAGCTGTCAGTTTCAGTCTGCTTTATCAGTGCTAATCACTTCATAATGGCAGATGCCACAGCCATTCCAAAGACCGAATACATCACTGCTGAAAACACAACATGGCACATTCTGCTATTTGGTTTGCATGTGAGACACACTAAATGAATTCTTCTCTGACATTTTCTTCTTTCTGCCTTTATATCCATCTGCTCTTCTCCTTATAAATGCTCAGTTTTATTCTGTGTTCGGTGTCAAGTGTAGTGGAATGATATAGATCAAGAAAATTAAGTGAATAAACAATTATCAGCTGTAGACCAATCATCCAGGATTATGGAAACAAGTTTTACATGTATTGTAAGTCAATAGTAAAAATGTGCTTTCTTTTTTTAGTCTTATTAAACTTATCAACATTTGTATAATATCACAGAAAATAAAAACATCTATCTTAACAAGTTTATGATTCTAAGGAGTGTTATAGCCTGAGGTGGGGTGGAGGATACGTTCTCCACTCCAATTAAATGTCTTCCAGGCGTGCGTATCAAATAGCCTCTGACAGTCAAGTCCAGCTCCTGGACTTCTTGTGGCAGAATGGTTCAGACCGACAGGAGAAGGGGCGAAGGCGAATATCTGGTGCCTGAAAACCAGACGCTTTGAGTAGATGAGAGTAATGTTTGGTAGCTCAACTACTGCTGCTGGTGAGATTATTCAGCTGCCGTGCGTGCAGCGGAGCTCCTCCCAGCCAGTGAAGAAAAGTGCGATTATGGGTTGCCACGTGGCACTGTGGAAAAGGTGACAGAAAGGAGTAAGTAAGTAATCAGTAGTCTCGAGGTCAGGACTGCTCAAATCATGGCACCTCTGCTCTGGAGGTCAGCCATGTCCCATGTGCACTCATACTGGGCGAATTGCCTGAACCAGCTTAACTCAGGGGTTAAGACACTGCTGGTGAGATTCTTTGGATGCCGGGCGTGGAGTGATTAGGGTTGCCGGGTGGCGTCAATGTGAAAAGGTGATGGAAAGGATAAAGTGAAGCTTAATCGGTATGTCCAGTAGCATCATGGTGAGAGCTACTCATACCACGGCACCTCTTCTCTAGAGGCCGGCCACGTCTGATATACACCCATACTGGTGAATTATGCCTAAGCTGGCTTACACCAGGGATGAAACCTGATGGCTACGCATGTCACGGTACCTCCGCTCTAGAGGCCGGTCATGTCCTAAACACACCCATACTGGGATAATATGCCTAAACCGGCTCAACCCAGGGGTGAAAGTCACTAGTGGTGAGGATTCATCCTCCTGGGCAAAAGCTCCGTCCTGGTCACAACTAGGAAGGGTAGCGGCCACGACCACAAAATGCTGAAGTCGGAGACACTGGACCAGTGCAGTCTAGATAGGCAACCACCTAGATAGGCAGCCATAATCAGGGTTAATTTAATGCAAAAATAAAAATTGTATCAAGAACAACACAATGACAAACAATATTCACAGCAAACAAACCTGATTACAACTGATGCTGTTCACAAGCCGAGTCAAAATTTGTTCAGAAATTGTGTTCGTTAGCAGATTTTTCGTGACTAGAGGCGTTGGTGACCCGAGGTCCCAATGTATATTTCAAATATGCATGATACATCTGTTTGTATTCAAGTCTAGTTTCCATCTGAAATGAATTATAACAATATATATTACATCATAAGGTAGCAGTTGAGGTACAGCAATGTACTAAGACTGATTACATCACAAGGTAGCAGTTTCCAAGCTGAATCAGAACTACACCTGTACATCTTAATTCTAAATGAATTTCTTATCTTAGCAGTAATGATGTAAAAAAATTAGTTATCGCATCAAACTGATGAGCTGTTCTAGTGCATGCTAAACATTTTGTCCAGATCATTATCTAGCAAATAAAATATCATATCCTCATACTATGTGTATAATTTTCTGATAGCATGTTTTTTTTCTTTGATAACCAGGAAGCCTTTCATAACAAGCTGTATCACTTTCTTTTCCTTATATTTACATACAACTTCCTACTTCCCCAAGTCTACCTTCTGTCCTTCGGACTCCTCCATCCTGCACGTACATAGTTTCTGCCAACGAAGTGTGGTGATGATTCCCCTCTATACACAGCTTAGTCCAGTTATGTAATAACACATATCCATATAAGAGGGATACTGACCTGCTTTGTCTACCCTAATTTGCATTAATAGTCTTTATTAAGTCATCCAGATGAGAGAAATGTTCCTTCAGTGACAACCATCTTGTGCTTCTTTCTCTTACAGTCTTAGCATTTCTGTATTCTCTGTTCATTTATTTGACAAAGACAGAAGTACTAGAAATCAGTTTGTTATCTTGTGTTACCCCACAAAACCACTTTTATTTCTTTTGTTTTTTTTTTTCCAACCACAAACTCTGGAACTTCAGTACAAAAGCTCCTGTTTCTTACATCCTTCCTGTACTATAAAATGTCACACAGGGCTCGCATGGTAGTTCGCTAAGTTTTCCTGTTTTCAGCAAGTTTTTCAACCTCATCAAGATATTTTATGCCTATTAATTTGGCTTCTCTTAACAATGTTTACACAGAACAAAATATTTGTACTAAACAACAAAGTCAGTTATAAATTAGAAGTTCTGGCCAGTATCTGTACAATATGCACCCTTGATGGACCCCTCTAGAGGAGAAAGACCAGAAATAAAACCAGATACTTATAATAGGTTACGCACATGGTGCATCTTGAAATAACAGGGTAATCTTCCACCTTGCTCTTCGAGAGTTGAGGTTACTGGACTAGTTACACACATAATTCCAGCTCTCACTCTCACCTGCTGGATTAGTTACACACTGTTCCAGACATACTTCTCATCCAGGCTCGTTCAAAACCTCACGTTGACAACAACTGGTACAGATACTCAAGTAAATCCTGGGTAACGGTGACTTGGAACATTTATTGATAGAATGATGATAATGCTGATGAAAATAACATTAAATTCGACTGCCGGCTGGTTATCCCTGCCATGTGGCCAGTCCATTCATACGTACAACTAAAATGTTCATCTGTTCCACGAAGACATCACACAGCTCGACAAAACATGTCCACACAGTTACATGTTCAAACCAAGACTAAAACTCCACGGACTCAGCATTGCCCCTACAATTTCCTGTCATGGGTTTTGCAGCCCACATGACCTTCTTGAAGGATCTCAACAGGAGAAAATTGAAAAGGAAAAAACCTATAATGCCCTTACTATCATTGTTATACGAATACTGCTATATACTGAAAACTGTGATGTATCACTAATACTTGAAGATGAAATCATAGATGCCATCAAACACATTAAGAAAGGAAAAGCGACTGGGCCTGATAACACAATAGAAAAACTAGGGGTGCTAGAGGAGACATGAATAAAAATAGTGACCAAGTTACTGAATGATGTTTACAACAGTGGTTATATACCTATTCTTGTTCTTCAGCTTTCCAAGCCATAAAGATTCACTGCTGGAGATAAAGTTCACATCCATTCCTCTCTATTCCTATCTTATCTCTCCAGCTGGTGACACCAATTTCCTTTATATCCTCTTCTGTGTTGTTTTTCCATCTCTGTCTTAGTCTGCCCCTTGGTCTTGTTTCCCTCATCTCTTGTGCATAAATAATTTTCATTTGTCTGTTCCTTCCTACATGTCCCATCCAGTGTAATCTGTTTAGTTTCATGACATTTATAATTTGTTGGGATTTAAATAAGCTGTTCAGTTCAGTGTTCTTTCTCGCTCTCCATTCTCCACTGTTGGTAGCCTTTGAGGGCCCAAAGATTCTTCTTGGGATCTTGTTCTCAAAGATCTGCAATTGTTGTTCATCTTTCTTTGTTGTACTCCACGTTTCTGATCCATATATGACGGCTGGTCTTATTAAAGTTTTGTAGATTGTTATTTTAGTGTTTTGAGACAGGATTTTGGATTTTAACAGGTTTTGCCAGGCAAAGTATATTTTATTCCTTATCTGTACTCTTATTTTAATTTCCTCAACTTACTATGTTGCTTCTGTTGAAAGCTGTGCCTAAATATTTATGTTTCTGCTTTCCTAATGATCATTATCTCCAACATTTATATAATCTGGATCATTCTTCCTCTGGTCTCCTGATATCATCATATACTCTGTCTTATCTTGGTTAATGGTTAAGCCCACTTTTAGCACCACATCTCTCAGGTGTATGCAGGTATTGATGACTTCTTGCATAGTTTCCCCCACCAGGTTTATGTTGTTAGCATATCTTAGTATTTTATCCTGTTCTTCTGTACTGCTTTCTTCTTTCACTTTTCTGATTACCTTTACTAGGTTGAATAATAATGGGGATAAGGTATCACTTTGTTTTAAACCAGTTCTTGCAGAGAAGGGTTCTGACTTTCTTCCTTTATATATTACTATATTTTGTGCATCCTCCATGCATATTCTGGTCAAATTGATTAATTTATTAGGTATCTCAAATTCTTTAATAATTTTCCATAAGCTGCTCTGATCTATGCTGTCATGAGCTTTTTAAAAGTATATATACATATACATAACTTTTATTT
>CM019720.1:41970074-41984224 GCA_009760885.1 Achatina immaculata
CTTCATTACATTGTGTTATGCTTATATCTTCATTACATTGTGTTATGTTTATATCTTCATTACATTGTGTTATGCTTATATCTTCATTACATTGTGTCTTATGTTTATATCTTCATTACTTTGTGAAGAATTTTAGTTCTTATTTTTTTTAATCCAAATCTCATTTTATTTTAGCTGGGCAGAGATTTTATTTAGCTTTATATTTTTACTGTACTGATAAATTTTCTGTGCTATTTTTAATCCTTTTGCTATTAATACACTTTTGTTATAGGTTTTCAAACATTTTTGTTTCATTTATTTTACTATTTGTAATTTTGAAGCAGTTTTCCATTCAAACTTTTCTGCTGTACTATAAATCTCTTTATTTGAATTTTTGTTGCTGCTGCTTGCAATAATAAAAGAATAACAACCTTTCATTGGTAAGTGATTAAAAATGTTACCTTTCATTTTCAGATTTATAGTCTTCAGTGCATGTCATTTATTATTATTATTATTACTAAATATATGTGTATTTTGTCTGAAGTGAGTTGGTAAATTCAGATATTAAAAGAATTACATTCACAATTTGACAAAATTAAGAAAGAAATCAACTTGGTGATGGATGTGACATTCTTGTCATTAAAGATAGAGAGTTTGGAAATTATTATCACTTAGAAAGTAGACAAGAAAGTTATAAAAGATAAACAAGAGTAAGTGTAGAACAGAGATAAGCACAGATGTAGCTGTACACTCGGTAACGGACTGAGATGAAGGCAGTGAATTTTAACCTGGCTCTGGTACACTGTTGTCCATCCAGCTGTACAAGCTGGTAGCTGGTGTTGATGTCAGGAAAACTACCTCTGAAAATAGCATCTGCCTGTAAAACAAGGTACACTAAAGTACACTGAACTCATAGCTGTCAGTTCATGCCTGGTATGTGGGATTATTAACATGGAAACTCTCAGGTCAGTGTGAAAGGATTCTTAACATGGAAATTCTCAGGTCAGTGTGAAAGGATTCTTAACATGGAAAGTCTCAGGTCAGTGTGTGAAAGGATTCTTAAGATGGAAAGTCTCAGGTCAGTGTGAAAGGATTCTTAACATGGAAACTCTCAGGTCATTGTGAAAGGATTCTTAACATGGAAACTCTCAGGTCATTGTGAAAGGATTCTTAACACAGAAACTCTCAGGTCAGTGTGAAACACCCAGGAGAGTTTTAGAGAGCAAAGTGTAGAGAAAGAGAAAGTGATGATATGGAAATTTAGAATGAAGCAGGGTAATATGGATAGGTCAGAAGGCAGAAAGATTTTTCTGTGATTTATTCTAAACAAGAAGCAGAAGAGAAGGGGGAAGAATACGTTACAAAATGTTTTCTTTAAGCAATTCTACTGATGTAAGGTAAAGTGTCTAGTTATTTTCTGTGTATAATTTACCATTTACAGTGTGACTTACAGTTTATATGCATAATTTACTAGTGTGTGGTTTAGATAGTATGCATGATTTACCAGTATGTGACTTAATTTTTTATGTGTAATTTACCAGTATTTGACTTACAGTTTCTATAATTTACTAGTATTTGACTCACAGTTTCTATGTATAATTTACCAGTATTTGATTTACAGTTTATATAAATTTACCAGTATTTGACTTACAGTTTCTATAATTTACTAGTATTTGACTCACAGTTTCTATGTATAATTTACCAGTATTTGACTTACAGTTTCTATGTATAATTTACCAGTATTTGATTTACAGTTTATATAAATTTACCAGTATTTGACTTACAGTTTCTATAATTTATTACAATTTGACTCACAGTTTCTATGTATAATTTACCAGTATTTGACTTATAGTTTCTATGTATAATTTACCAGTATTTGATTTACAGTTTATATAAATTTACCAGTATGTAGCTTACAGTTTACATGAATAATCTACAAGTGTATGGTATACATTTTTTTTTATCAATTTTGTCAGAATGTCCAAGTATGACAGATTAGAGTTGAACTTCAGTAAGGATCCCCATGATATTAGATGTCCTGAAAGTGATGAGGGAGAATATGTGGACAAGTCAAACTACAGGAACTCTCTTAGAGTGGGTATTAGAAATAGAAGTAATAGAGCAGTGTCATTTTTTTAAAAAATCATCATTCATTCACCTATGCTTTCATCAAGTGCATTGTCAGTAGTTTGTCTTGTCTTCTTCCTTATATATCTTTCATTGTTGAGGGGACAAATAGACATCTTGATAGGGCTCATTAACTTGTTTCATAAAATGGAGTATTGAAGATTTGTGTAATTTCCTCTCCACCCTTTTCATGGGTGCCCTCTTCCTCCAGTTCTTAGCATGGATGTTACACTGTCTGGCGGTAGTTGTGCACCATGGCCAGACCATGTGACTTGTTGTTTCTAGATATAGTGTAATAATGGTGGTTACTCCAGCCTTTGCTTAACATTTCTTATTTGGTCTCTTCTTGTTACATTTTGTATTTTCTCCTCAAACATCTCATTTCTGTTGTGATGATTTGCCTTTTGTGTTTGTCTGTTCATGTCCATATTTGACTCTGATGGCACAAAATTGGGATGAAAATTATGTTGTATATTGCTCTTTTTGTTTCAGTTGTGATGTATTTGTTTTTTACTAAACGTGTCATTTGTCCAGTGACCAGATTTGTTTTATTGCATCTGTTCTCAATTTTGGCATCAGTTTTCCCAGAGGATAATATTGTACCCCCTAGGTATTTGAAGCAAACAACAATGGGTGATCAAAAAAAGAAGATGGACATATATAGGTCATGTGATGAGAAGAAACAGAGAATACTAAAACAAGCTATCAAGTGGAGCACAACAGGCTGAAGAAAAAGAGGTCAACTGCGTGAAGCTCTAAAGAAGACATTGTTAAGAGAAGCCAGTTTAGTGGGTATAAAATCCCTTGATGAGATTGAAAGACTCGCCGAGAACAGGAAAACTTGGCAAACAACTATGCAACCCCTATGTGACATTTAACGACACAGGAGGGAAGTAAGATGTAAGGTATTTGAAATGCTTCACTTGTTTCAAAAGCTGGTTTTGAGGATGATCTTTATTGGAATTTGTTCTCTAATGATGATCATGATTCTGTTCTCAGTAGCTGTTGACAGAAATATTTGATACTCCTCCCTGGACATGTTGCCCCTTTCCAAGCACATTTTGGTCAGCCATTTGGGATGTTTGTCTTTCTTTTATTTTTTTTCTCCCATTGTTTTCCAGCAGTTATCATATTCTCCATCTTATAATTTCTCATGACATGTCAAAAGAATTTTCATTCTTTTCCTTGTGACTTTAATTTTTGATGATCAGTAGCTTATCAGAGGACAGGTCATTCTTGAAAGTAACAACAGACACATATCTTGGTATAGTAGTATCTTCACTTGATACATATCTTGGTATAGTACTACCTTCACCTGACACATATCTTGGTATAGTACTACCTTCACTTGACACATATCTTGGTATAGTACTACCCTCACTGACACATATCTTGGTATAGTAATACTCTCACTTGGCACATATCTTGGTATAGTACTACCCTCATTTGAACATGTTTTGGTATAGTAATACTCTCACTTGATACATATCTTGGTATAGTACTACCCTCACCTGACTGTTTATGTCTAACAAGTTACCTCTTAGACCAGGGTTGAGGAACTTTTTCTCATTTGAAGGCCACATGAGAGCTAACATCCTTCCAAGAAGGCCACATGAGAGCTAACATCCTTTGTAGAAGGCCACATGAGAGCTAACATCCTTCCAAGAAGGCCACATAAAAAAAAAACAAAAACAAACAAAATTTACTGCAAAATGCAAATAATTTAATACTAATTTAGCTTTTATACAGAATTAACCCTTTTAAGTATCTTATACTGCCATGGGGCAGAGTGCATACTAACAATGTTTCAATACAATACCAAGTCCGAATTCACGACTTTTGTCTTTAAAATCGTTAAACACATCGATTCCTCGCATTCTGCTCTTTAGAGTCTCAGATTAAGCAACTCTTCATAAACATGGAAATCCTCAGTTATGGCGGAAACAAAATATAATACCTGCACTGAGTCGGTGCCGTCAGTTGATTCATCCAGCGCTGTTGAATAGCAGACATTTTCTTTCAGTTGATCTACTACATTGAGTGGTAATTCATGCTGCCGATCAACATTATTTCTCCTTGAAAGAGGCAGTTATTTGTATTTGTTAACCGTATCAGGATCTAAGCATCCTACAACCTCTACAATGCAATCTTTTATAATTTCCGCATCACTAAATGGCTTACTTTTTTTCCCAAGTATATACGCCACTTTGTAAGTAGCTTTTGTAGTTGTATTTCTGATACTCTGCACTGATTGGAATAACTGCCTCTGCGTTTGCTTCCCTTCTTTCAGTTTTTAAAAGCAGTCTTTCGGGATTCACCTTCTAGCTTAACGTATTTATTGTCCTTATGAGTAGAGTAGTGTTGATACCGTTGAAATCACAGAGCAAGCAACTCATTTTCTCCTTCTCAGAAACAACATACTATTGCAATTTCCACTCATTGTTAAACACTCTGTGTTCTTCTTTCAGCGACCTCTTCATTTTTTGTTTTTTTTTTGACATGATGGAAAGCAAAAAAAAATGTAATCAAGTGACAAACGCACTAAAGGAGGGAACTACAAGTGCTGCACTCTCTATGCCAGCCGGTTATTAACTGTCACCACAGTGTTGCCAGAAGATCGAGAAGAAATTTTGGTTTCAAAACTAACAACAATTGTTTTTTGTTGCAATCATGAATTTGTTTCTTCACATATAAATTTGAATGAAAATGTTGAGAATTTATTCAACATCACACACACCAAGTACCTCCTCGTACTGTGGTTTTACATCCTACATGCTCCAAGGCTGAAGCACACTCTACGTGCATGTTCGACCACTACGCTTCACCGCCAACTCTATACTGATTCGCTAATGCCTTCTCTCATTCAGAATCCAACCCTTATTCTTCCTCTGCATTCTCCTCAGAGTCTCATCGTGATATGTTTATCCGAAGGCGTGATGTTACGCCACACCGGATCCACGTCTGTTATCGCCAGTTCCCCGTACCGGCGTCGCCGGCAGTGGACATTTCGAGTGACCTCTTTATCATCTCCAAGAACTACAATTAGATAAGTGATAACGCCTTATAGCGGCCATATAACAGCTTTTACCAAGAATCATCTCTTAGTGGAATTGCCATATTGCCAAAATTAGTTCACATATGTTAATCAATGTCATATATATAAAGAAGCAGAGATCATAAAGACTTCAAAATAATATATTCCAGGGGAAACCAGCATAAAGTTGGCATAATATTGGATAAGAAGACAGCAAGAACTTTGAAGGCTTCTGGTGCTTATCAGACAGAGTGTTAATAATTAAATTACAGGGCCATGCAATAGACACAAATCTCATCCAAGTATACGCACCAACTTCAGAAAGCTCTGATGATAAGATGAAAGAATTTTACAACAATCTGGACATGGCATTGAAACAGTGCAAACCGTGGGTAGTAAACTTTGTGCTGGGTGATTTAAATGCGAAAGTAGGGACTGAACAAGACATTGAAGCTACTGGCAAGTATGGACTAGGAATCAGAAACAAAAGAGGAGAGATGTTGATTGAGGGGGCAGAAAATAATAAAATGATAATAGGAAATACTTGATTTCAACAACACCCACGGCAACTATGGACATGGAAAAGCCCAAATAATAACATACGTAACCAGATAGATTACATTAGGATCAACAGAAGATTCAGGAACTCACTAATGTCAGTGAAAACAAGACGAAGCGCAGATTGCAACAGTGACCACATACCAGTCATAGGAAAAGTGAGAATCAGGCTAAAGTGGTTAAAAGTAGCAGCTAAAAACAAAGAACTAGATAGAGAGCTGTTACATAAAGATAAAGCAATACAAGAACAATATAGGACCATAGTACATAATAGATATAATGCTATGAAAGATAAAGCAATACAAGAACAATATAGGACCATAGTACATAATAGATATAATGCTATAGAGGAGATTGAAATGATTGATGAACAATGGAATATGCTTAAAGACTCTATTCAGCAAACATCTATCAAAATCCTACCTCCAAATAAAAGACAGGACAAAACAAAAAAATGAAAATTCCCCTCAATCAAAATGGAAAAATACATATAGAAGGGACTGATATTGAAGAAGTCAATCAATTTGCATACCTTGGCAGCTACATAGACCAGGATGGTGACACTAGAAAGGAAGTTAGGATCAGAATTGCAAAAGCAGCATCAATCTTCAAGATTCTTGAGAACATATGGAATTCAAAAGTTATAAGCACAAAAACCAAGTTAAGACTATTCAATTCAAATGTAATATCCACCCTCATTTATGCATGTGAAAGCTGGAAAACAACTAAAGAAATAGAAAAGAAATTAGACTCTTTTGAAAACAAATGCCTAAGGAAAATACTCTGCATCAAGTGGAATGAATTCAAGAACAATGCAGAGATAAGACAGATGACTGAGCAACAACCAGTCTCATGGGTGATTAGGAAAAGGAGATGGACATATGTTGGTCACTCGATGAGAAGAAATCAGAGAATCCCAAAACAAGCTATCAAGTGGAATACAACAGGCCGAAGAAAAAGAGGCAGACCGCGTGAAGCTCTGAAGAGGATATTGTTAAGAGAGGCCAAATTAACGGGCATAAAATCCTTTGATGAGGTTGAAAGACTCGCCGAAGACAGGAAAAATTGGCAAACTACTTTGCGAGCCCTATGTGACGTTTAACGGCACGGGAGGGATATAAGATAAGAAATAAAAGACACGCTAAACAGGGGTGGATGACAAAAGAAATTTTGCAACTAATGGATCGGATAAGAAGTCTTAAGGACAATAAAGATGAATATGACAAAATAAATAAAGAAATAAGACACAAATGCAATAAAGCTAAGGAGGAGTGGCTAAATAAGAAATGTAGTGAAATAGAGGCTCACCATCATGGAAACGCAAGAGATATGTACAAACAAATAAAGGAGTTAACAAACAAAAGGACATACCACAAAACTGGTTGCCTGAAGTCAAAGGAGGGGCATACAATAATGGACAGAGATGAAATAATGGCAAGATGGAGCAATTACATTAGAGAACTCTATGAGGACAATAGAAGCAAAATAGATATACAAAATAATAATGAAGGGCCTCCTATATTAAAAGCAGAAGTGGAAGAAGCCATCAAACACATGAAAAACAAAGCACCAGGACCAGATGAAATCACCAAGGAAGAATTGCAAGCATTAGGAAAGCTTGGCATAGAAATAATTACCAGATTGTTGAATGACATCTGTAACAGTAACTATATCCCATCAGACCTTTTGCAATCAATTTTCGTTGCCTTACCAAAGAAACAAGGTGCAGTTGAGTGTGAAGACCATCGAACCATTAGTCGTATGAGCCATGTTACCAAAATCCTGCTTTGTAGTATTATGAGAAGAATCAGGAGCAAAATAAAAGCAGAAATCACTGAAGAACAGTGTGGCTTTGTTGAAGAAAAAGGTACAAGTAATGCCATATATATATATATATATATATATATATATATATATATATATGATAAGAACATTGATGGAAAAATCAGTAGAAGTAAAGATGGACCTATGCTTATGCTTCATAGACTACTGTAAAGCATTTGATAAAGTGAGACACACAGAAGGTATAAGAATGCTGGAAGACATCAGCATAGATCTGAAAGATCTGAAACTTATAAAAAACATATATTGGCAGCAATCAGCAGCAGTGAGCGTTGAGAACCAAATAGGAGCATTCCAAGACATAATTGTGAGTGAGACAAGGATGTGTTTTATCTCCTGACCTCTTCTCCTTGTACAGTGAAAGCATAATGAGAAATATAGAGAACATGCCAGGAATATCAGGTGGCAACTTTAACAACTTCAGATATGCAGACGACACAGTCCTGATTGTTAAAAGTGAAGGGGAGCTACAAGCTCTTCTGGGTGTCGTGGTTCGTGAAAGTAAAAATGAAGGTCTCAGCCTGAACAAAAAGAAAACTGAAGTGATGATCATCTCAAAGAAAAGAATACCACCAAAATGTAGTATTACCATCGATGGCACAGAACTAAAACAAGGTGATAGATTCGAGTACTTAGGAACGATTATAACAACTGATGGGAAATGTCACAATGAGATAAAAAGCAGGTGTGCTCAGGCCAAGTCAGCATTCCAGACAATGAGACACATCTTGTGTAACAGATCCATATCAATAGAAACAAGATTCAGAGTACTTAAATGTTACATCAAGCCAATTTTGTTTTACAGATGTGAAGCATGGTCTATGAATAAGAGAGTACAGTGAGAAATGGAGGCCGTGGAGATGTGGTTTATAAGAAGGATGTTGAAGGTACCATGGACAGCCAAAAAAACCAATGAGAGGCTGGAGTTAAGAAGCAAATTATAGCAAAGATCAGAGGCAAATAAGCGAGATTTATAGGACATTTCCTGAGAAGAGGAAAATTGGAACACATCGTGGCAACTGGAAAAATTGAAGGAAGAAGAGACAGAGGAAGACAGAGAGAGAAGTTACTGGATGGGCTGTCAGCGTGGCTAGGAAGAAAGTCAGCGGCAGATCTCATAATCAAGTCTAAAGACAGGGAATTGTGAAGAGAAATGATCGCCTACGCCACAAGGCATGGCACTTGAATTGATTAATCTTTGTGTAGTGTTTTATTACTTAAATTCGCTTAAATCATACATACATACAAGGTCCAACAATTAAGTAATGAGACTGATTTTATTATGGCCAAGACAAAAATGTCATCTATGAAGCAAAGCATGGAATCCAAAGAGGCAACCTTCATCTATGATCTGGCAACTTTTCATCGCTGCCTGATAAGCATACGACAAACAAGCTGCCATTTTTGTTAACCTAGTCAGAGGTGCATTGTTATGTAATCAGCATGGAGCAGAAAGCGAACATTAAATTCTGTTTCAAACTCGGAAAAAGTGCCATTGAGATAGTTGAATTGATGTGACAAGTTTTGGGGATAATTGTTTATCTCGTGCAGAGATATTCAGGTGGTATTTGTGATTTAAATGTGGTGTGAAAAGGATTACAAATGCAACTAGACATGGACGCCCAATTTCTGTTCGTAATGAGGAACTCATTGCAAAAGTCAGAGTGGATACAAGAAGATCGTTGTTTGACTGCGAGGATGATTGAGATGAATTTGATGTTAACCGAGAGTCCATTTGTAAAATTTTAGTGGAAGATGTGGGCAAGAAAAAAGTTGCTTGCTAGTGTGTACCACATGCATTGTTTGATGACCAAAAATAGTGTGCTGAGTACGCAAAAGACGTCATCAAAACATGTCACAGAAATAAACATTTCTTAAATTTGATTGTTGCAGAGAATGAAATATGGATTTTCTGCTATGATCCCACAACTAAATGCCAAAGTGCTCAGTGGAAGTCATCATCATCACCAAAATGAAAAAATTTCATCTTCAAAAGTCGAAAATGAAGACAATGTTGGTGTGCATCTGCGTCAGCAAAGGAGTTATTCACAAAGAATTTATTTATTTATTTTGTCACTGCCAAAGTTTATTTAAATATTTTGAAACGCCTATTGAAAATGAATCTCTGAGTCTGACCTGAGTATTCAACACCTGGCAATTTTTTCCTTCTTCATGATAATGCACCGGCTCACCAGACAGTAGTTGTACAGGAATTTTTGGCCCAAAAACAAGTGTGAGTTCTCAACCATCCACCCTATTCCCCAGATTTGTCTCCCTGTGATTATTTACTAGTCCCAAAATTAAAGTTACCGTTGAAAGGATGCTTCTTTGATGATACTGATGACGTCCAAAGGGCTGTAACATAAAGTTTAAGGGCCATACCAACAGAAGAACTGCAGAGGTCGTTCCAGTGTTTGTTAGATTGTGCCACTCGCTGTATCAATGCGCAAGGGGGTAACTTTGAATAAAATGCAGGTTATATCTATGAAAAACATATTAACCAACACATCCTTATCAATGAATGTTAGAAAATGAGTCCTAAAATGCTATATTAAACCTATCTTGTTATATGGAAGTGAATCATGGACAATAGGCAGGTCTGCACAAAAATCATTGAAAGCAGCAGAAATGTGGTTTATTAGAAGAATGTTGCGAATCCCCTGGATGGCAAAAATAACTAATGAAGAATGTATGAGAAGAGCTGGAGAGACAAAAAAAAACCTTGTCAAAAAGATAAGAGAGAGACAACATACTTTCATATGACATGCAAACATACAATGAGAAGAGGGGACATTGAAAATATTATAACAACAGGAAAAATAGAAGGAAGAAGATTAAGAGAAAGACCAAGAGAAATGATACTGACGGGATGGTGTGAGAGGAGATCACCAAGTGAGCTGATGGCCTGCATGAAGGATCGTGTACTCTGGAGAAGCATAATAGCCAATGCCAGTCGGCACGGTACCTGATGATGATGATGATGATATCTTCAACTGTTGTTTATTTTATTTTTTATATAGTTAGTCTCATTACGCGCGCGTGCGTGTGTGTGTTTTTTTGTTTGTTTTTTTTGCAAAAAATATATAACTGGACAAAAGTTAAGGGCTGGTTTTTTCAGTTCTTACAAAAACAAAATAACTGACTAACAAACAAGCCATTAGTACCAAAGAAAACGGCATTTAAGACTGAACAAATTCAATCATTTCAGTCGCAAATCGGAATAGTAATACACATACAGGAAGCTGGCAAAATCACTCACCCCTCATCCAAAATTTCACAAGAGTGGTCTTCAAACAACAAACATGTCAGTATCGCATGTGGCCACCATTCGCTACCAAACATTCGGCGCACCGTTGCCTCATCAAGTTAACCAGGGTTGTTAGGACATTCTGTGGAATGGCTTGCCACTCTTGTTGAAGGAAAAGGGTCAGCTGGGTAACATCAACAGATGGAGGATGATTTGTTGAAACCTGTTTGCCTAGGACATCCCAAATGGGCAACAGATCGGGCGACCAAGCTGGACAATTGATTCTAATTATCCTTTGCTGCTGAAGAAAAAATCCTCTGCGACACAAACTGATGTGGTCTTGCATTATCATCTTGTAGGATTGCCCCTGCAACCCATGGCTTACAAGGTAGGCTGGACATTGGATTGCAGAATTTCATTCAGGTATCGCTGGGCGGTTAGGGTGCCATGAATGACATAGAGGGGAGTCCTGCCATACATGCCGACACCTGTGAGCTGGAGTAAGAGGTATTGCTGGTCGTCATGAAGCGAGCCTAGAGTCTCTTAAATGCCTGTGAATTGTTCTGCTGCTAACATTGACATTTGTCATATTCATTAGCTGGTTTCTGAGAGTGGAAAACATTGTCCGGTTGCGAAGTGTTGACAGCTGCAGGTATCTGTCATCTTGTCTACTTGTGCAATGAGGTCGGCTTGAACGATGCCTGTCTTCTACTCCTCTGGATGTGCAGAATCACTCCAAATGCCTTTGGATGGTAGAATGGAACATCCCCGAATGCTTTCAACCAAGGCTATGACCCGATGACGCTCAAAGGTGCTAAAACGCCTTTGCGGTGGCATGGTATTTTTCAAATGACAAAAATACCCATAAAACTGCTTTAATAAAAATGATTGGAAGGTGAGAAGTATTCACTAAGGATGCCTCTTGTATGTTCAGCACAAATCAGCACGATTTAATTACCTGCTGGGTCATGCTGACACTTAAAAATGCCCAAACATTTTGTCTAGGACGATGCTACTGCACGTGATTTTTACACTTGTTGTGATGAACAGTTGATGTTGTTAATGCCCTGGCTGCATAGAGGACTGTCTGAGAGTGCAATTTAATCAAGATTTTACAATAAATTTATGTACAGTTTTAGTACACCAATCAGAATAAATATATGCTTAAAATTAATGACTGGCCTTTAACTTTTGTCCAGTAGTATACAACATTTTGTTCTGTATTAACAGGAGTACTGCAGCATTTTGTTCCTGAAACCCACAGTGAAGATTAAAATCAGAGGCAAAAATGTGAAAACAAGGCTGATTGCGAAATCGCTGAGACATCCACAGATAGATGAGTACAGACCAAAAGTGGTAAGAACATTTTTTAGTTTTTAGTAAGACCAGAAGTACCTTTCTACAGTTAAGACTGAAATAATGGAAATGATGAAAGCCATGGACATGTGCTTATTTTCTGGAGACATGCTAGAGATGGCAACTGAGAGAAAAGAACAGGAGAACGGTAGTGATACAGATGGGTGGATGACATCAAGAGATTGACAGCCATATAGATGGGTGGATGACATCAAGAGATTTACAGCCATATAGATGGGTGGATGACATCAAGAGATTTACAGCCATATAGATGGGTGGATGGCATCAAGAGAATGACAGTGACATGAATGAATGGGCAATATCAGTAAATGCCAATGATATAGGTAGCATCAAGAGATGAACAGAAATCAGCTAAGGTTCACAAAACAGAAAACAAAATAAGCTGAATATTCATCACAGAACAAGCATTTGTGGACAAGAAGCATAGAATGATGATGATGATGATGACTTTTGCTTGATTTTTTTCTCAGTAATGAAATTTGGTCAATAAATGGAGAATTAAAACAGTGTGTTATCACCAACTTCTGAGCTCATACTGACCTCATATGGCTCACACTGGAGATACTTTTCACAGAATTGTGGAGTCAGAACATTGAAGTATGGACACTGCTTCTGATGCTAACTTCACAACTATGATCGTCAGTCTTCTGACGCTAACTTCACAACTATGATCTGTCAGTCTTCTGACGCTAACTTCACAACTATGATCTGTTAGTCATCTGACGCTAACTTCACAACTATGATCTATCAGTCATCTGATGCTAACTTCACAACTATGATCTGTCAGTCAACTTCACAACTATAATCTGTCAGTCTTCTGATGCTAACTTCACAACTATGATCTGCCATCTTCTGATGCTAACTTCATAACTATGATCTGTCAGTCTTCTGATGCTAACTTCACAACTGTGATCTGTCAGTCATCTGATGCTAACTTCACAACTATGATCTGTCAGTCATCTGACGCTAACTTCACAACTATGATCTGTAAGTCATCAAACTTTCTTTGTGAAGCCTAAAGTTTTACTGTGCTGAGACAGCAATTCTTTAGAAACCTTGACATTCTGATCCTCAAGTTCATTCTGTCATCAGTATTTAAAAAAAAGCAGTTCAGGAACAAATCAAAGGTAAAAAATAACTGAGTCTCCTGGAAAGACAAAGTCTGATACAGTTCATATGTCCAAAATAAAGAGAAGTAATTGCCATTCTTCTCTTCAGATGAAAGCACAGACACAAGAAATGACTGAAAACAATTTTAGTTTATTGCATTCCACACAAATTAATAAGAACTTATGTTATCTCAACAGAAATCTGCTTGAAACAGTAGAAGGTAAAAGTAAAGGTGTGAATTGGTGTCATTGCACATGATCAAACCATAAATGCTCTGCTACCTAGTCGGCAGTTGACTAGAAATTGCCAATGTTGCCACCAGCACAAACTCCGTAGCCGTTGGTGTCATTCCTTTTGCTTCCCAGAGTGTTGACCCTGGTACTAATTTTTTCTTGAAGCTGAATGAACCCTGGGAATTTTTGCGACCCACAGTTGGAAATTGAAACTGGATTGTGTGGCCGGTGAGCGAGTGGCTGATTCACTGTGCTAACATGGCCCCTGCTGTAGAAGAACTTAAGCTAGCCTGAATATTTAGGAGAGGCATCCCTAAAGTAAGTTTTCAAGGCGTGCAGTGTATATAAAAGTGATGAGCATGGTGCAGAATTTTCCATATTTGTCAGCTGGTGACACCATGCCAGATGAAAGCGCTGTGCGACAGCATCCGTTGGGTAAATTTTGTGCTGTGGTAGAAATTCATTGTTAGTTGGGAGAAGGTGTGACGATTTGACAGCATGTAGCAGAAAGGTGTGATGAGTTGACAGCATGTAACAGAATGGTGTGATCACTTGACAGCATGTAGTAGATTGGTGTGATGAGTTGACAACATGTAGCAAATTTGTGTGATGAGTTGACAGCATGTAGCAAATTGGTGTGATG
>CM019720.1:41992750-42050777 GCA_009760885.1 Achatina immaculata
TTTATTGTCTATTTCTTTGTATGTTGCTTTTGCCATATCTTTTCCAAGATCTGTTTTTACATTCAACATGTCTAATTTGACTGCTCATCTTTCATGTATATAAAAAAGGTAAAGGTAATCCTGTCGTGCCTTAGAGGCACATAGGGATATGGTGTTAGTGCCCATATTTTCCTTGACCTGCCAGCACACTAGAGGGTGATATGGTCAGTATCACGCCTGGCCGCCTTTCCTTCCCCAACTCCAGAAGAAGTCAGGTACCCATTTCTACAGCTGGGTGACTGGGGTGCCGCCGGCCGGATTCGAACCCCCGACCTTCGCCATGAGAGACCAGTGCACTAACCACTTCACACTCAGACACCCCTTTCATGTATATACTTCCATGTTTTATCTGATATCCATGGTTTTCTATTTGGTTTTTTTCAGTCCAGCACTTGCTTTTGCTGCTGTGATTATGGCTGTGCTGTAAGAATTTCATAATTCATCTATACCTATCTCCTCAACTTCATTAGATGTTTTGGAATGATTGGCAAGTTCCTGATTGAAATTATTGTTATTATTCTCTTCTTGTAGGCCGTGGCTGTTTATCTTTCTGTGTATTGATTTCTTGTGTTGGCTTTTCAGTTTTAGTTTTATTTTCCCTATACACAGGTTGTGATCACTGTTGACATCTGCACCCCTATAAGCCCTTACATCCATCAGAGATTTTCTGTATTGCAATACAGAACATGAAAAATCAAGGAACCCAAAATAGTCATATTTCCCAAACAATTAAATTGCCCCTTTTTTTTTTTGACAAAAGAAAAGTGAAATATCTGCTTTTCCATCTTTGTCCTTCATGTTTCACTTGAAGATATTCATCATTATTAAGACTGTTATAAAATTACTGAAACATTTTTTGTTGTCATAACAGATAACTCTTATGATGCAAAAGCCAGGGAGGTCCAGATAGATAAGTTAATTTTAGCAGGTAAAACATGCCTAAGTTTCCTGGATGATGGATCTGGTATGGATAAAGATCAGCTCTATAATATGCTAAGGTTGGTGAGATGGTGTAAATAAGTTTCAGAAAACTATAATAAGCTAAAGCTCGGGAGATGGAATGGGTCTGAAACAATTTTTATAATATTTAAAAACTGGTGAGCTGATATGGATAAGAAACAATTTTGTATTATGTTGAAGGCTGTTGAAATATTACAGATTTTAAAAAATTATTCTAAGATTTGCTTTACTGTTTTAATTTGTTTTTTCTTTTTCTTCAACATTTCTAATATCATAATAGTTTTTATGCCTTATAAATCCCAGTTTTTGCTGCAACAAATCAGGTAATCAGAACAGTTTTTCTGCATTATTAATGAGCCGTGTATCTTTTTGTCACCAATCATAGCCGTTTTTGCACTCATGACCTTATTTGCACTCATAGTCTTCTATGTACTCATAGTCTTCTTTGCACTCATAGCCTTCTTTGCACTCCTGGCCTTCTTTGCACTCCTGGCCTTCTTTGCACTCATAGCCTTCTTTGCACTCATAGTCTTCTTTGCACTCATAGCCTTCTTTGTACTCATAGCCTTCTTTGCACTCATAGCCTTCTTTGCACTCATAGTCTTCTTTGCACTCATAGCGTTCTTTGCAATCATAGTCTTCTTTGCACTCATAGCCTTCTTTGCACTCCTGGCCTTCTTTGCACTCCTGGCCTTCTTTGCACTCATAGCCTTCTTTGCACTCATAGTCTTCTTTGCACTCATAGCCTTCTTTGTACTCATAGCCTTCTTTGCACTCATAACCTTCTTTGCACTCATAGTCTTCTTTGCACTCATAGCGTTCTTTGCAATCATAGTCTTCTTTGCACTTATAGCCTTCTTTGCACTCATGGCCTTCTTTGCAATCATAGTCTTCTTTGCACTCATGGCCTTCTTTGCACTCAGTCTTCTTTGCAGTCATAGCCTTCTTTGCATTCATGGCCTTTTTTTGCACTCATAGCCTTCTTTGTGGTTAGCGGGGTAGGGGTATCCCCTATCAAAGGAGAAGTAAGACGCCTCCTTACCTCCGTCAGTCTACGGGACACCCTTGGGCAAAGTGGAGTACCCGTATAGCCCCCCGATCAGGGTGACGTGAAGCCATGGGAGCAGGTGGTGGATGGAATGGGAGAGCAGCTGACAGATAACGTTGGTTATGGTCACCATTCTATGATGGTAGGCAGATGATCTCAATGTAAGGACAATGGCTACGATCACTGACTAGTACAGTCACTGCCCGGAAGGAAAGCAATGGTAAACTATCTTCTGGAAACATACCAAGAAACCCAAGCAGCAATCATGGAAAGTCAATTAGGAAAAAGATCTGGTGGTGACGCCTCCAGGCCAGATAGATCTAATTTTAACACTGGGGAAGAGTGTGAGGCAGAGGTCCGTACTAGTAATTGTGATGACGGACAAAATCCTGACGGTGTTACCAAGGAAAACCCCTGTATCAAACTAAAAAGAAAAATAAGAGTAGGAACATGGAATGTAAGAAGCATGTATGAGGGAAAATATCAAGTAATAAGTGACGAGATGAAAAGAACAGGGATACACATTTTGGGAATCTGCGAACATCGATGGAAAGGATCAGGACACTTTAAGAGCGAGAATGATAATATATTTATATATTCTGGCGGAGAAGTAGGAGGAAAGAACGGAGTGGCTTTTTATTTGGACAAATCAACATCAAAATCATTACTAGGCTACAACCCAGTAAGTGATAGAATCCTAACAATCAGACTTAAGGGCATTCCTAGAAATGTAACAGTCATCCAGATATATGCACCTACATCAGCAGCAGAAGAAGAGGAAGTAGAAAACTTTTATAACACACTGCAAACGACAATAGACCAGGTGCGGAAAAATGATATTGTATTAATAATGGGGGATTTTAATGCAAAAATTGGTACAGAAAGAGCAGAAGATGAAGGACATGTTGTAGGGAAATTTTGCATAGGACATAGAAATGAGGCAGGTGACAATCTAATGGCGTTTTGCATGGAAAATGAGCTAATGATCGCTAACACACTTTTTAAACAACATCCAAGAAGACTTTACACATGGACATCACCTGATGGTAAAACCAGGAATCAAATAGATTACATCTTAGTGCAGAGAAAGTGGAGGTCAAGCATAACATCAGCAAAAACTTTACCAGGTGCTGATTGTGACACGGACCATGAGTTATTAATAGCAGACATGAAGATAAAGATGAAAAAGATAGTTACGGGATCAAGACCACTCCGCTTTGACCTTACAAATATACCAGAGCAATACGGTATAGAAGTGAAGAACCGTTTCGAAATCCTGATGGCTGTACAGGAGGAGATGACACCAGATGAATTGGCTATGCAGGCCAAAGATATCTTAATAACAACAGCTAAAGACGTGGTTCCAGTAAAGAAAACACAAAAGAATAGATGGATCACAGCAGGTACACTAGAACTGATAAAACAATGTAGAGAAATGAAGACGCAATGGAAAGTGACAAACAACAACAAAGATAAATATAAAACTTTAACAAAAGAAGTACGAAGAAACATAAGAAAAGACAAAAAACAATACATACAAGATTGTTGTGAAAGAATAGAAGAACATCAGAAGTGTGGAAGAGATAGTGAAATGTTTAAAGAAATGAAGACATTGACGAGAAATGTCACACCTAAGCTAAATGTAGTTTGTGATGAGATGGGGAATACCCTGACAGAGACAGAGGAAATTCTAGAAAGATGGAAGGAATATTGCAAAAGATTGTATGAAACAACCGACTGTGGAAGCAGAAATCAACAGTGTGAATTATTATTGGAGGAGAAAGAACCCGAACCGACAATGGAAGAAGTTTTATGGGCAATAAAGAATCTGAAAAATGGTAAATCACCAGGATGTGATGAGATAACCGCTGAATTTATTAAAGCAGGAGGAAAGGAGTGTGCAACAATCTATCATGCACTATGTAAAAAGATATGGCATTCAGGTGTTTGGCCAAAAGAATGGAAAAGAACTGTATTCATACCACTGCCAAAAAAGGGTAACCTGAAATTATGCACCAACTACAGAACTGTTGCCCTGATTAGTCATGCCAGTAAAATTCTGTTAAAAATCATAATGGGTAGACTTCGAAAGAAAATAGAAGAAGAAGTCAATATGGTCCAAGCTGGTTTCAGGCAAGGAAGAGGATCAAGAGATCATATATTCAATCTAAGATTAATAATAGAGAAATGCAGAGAGTTTAATGTGAATCTATATTTATCCTTTATAGACTACTCAAAGGCATTTGATTGTGTACAACACCAGAAACTTTGGGAAATAATGGAAAAAATGGGATTTCCAACACATTTGATACAATTAACATCACTGCTGTATCTAGACCAACAAGCAGCAGTAAGAATAAATGGTGAAACAACAAGTTGGTTTGACATAAAACAAGGGGTCCGTCAGGGGTGCATATTGTCACCCTACTTATTTAACTTGTATACTGAAAATATAATGAGGAATGTTAGAGAAGATGTAGACAAAGAATATTACGATGCTATAACAGTTGGAGGTTATGAAATACCAGAGATTAGATATGCTGATGACACAGTATTGCTGTCCACAACACAAAAAGGAATGGAAAAACTAATTATGTCAGTCCGCAAGAACAGCGAAGAGCAGAACCTCTATCTTAATGCAAAGAAAACTAAATTGATGACAACTGACAAAACAAACAAGGCAACTGAAATATGTATCAATGAGGAAAAACTGGAAGAAGTGGAGAGTTTTGAATATCTTGGATCGCTGCTAACTAATAATGGAGATACAATGAGGGAAATTAAAAGGAGGACATCTATCGCTCTTCAGAAAGTAAAACAAATAAAGAATCTGTGGAGAGGAGCAGACAGAACCACAAAAATAAGATTTTTAAGGGCATGCATCTTTCCCATAGCAACATATGCCTGTGAGACCTGGACACTTAACAAAACAGCTGAGAAACACATAAATGCCTTTGAATGTAAATGCTACAGAAGAGTTCTCCAAATATTGCGGACACAAAAAAGAACAAATATATCTATACTACAAGAGCTTAATATTGAAGAAGGCTGGCTAGTGAAGAGGATTAAAGAGAGAAAACTGAAATATTTTGGACACATTAAACGTCATGATAATTTAGAGAAGACCGTATTGGAAGGATACATAATGGGAAAAAGAAAAAGAGGAAGACCAAGACGAAGATGGCTGCAAGACATCGTTGATGATCTGGAAATGGATGCAACAGCAGCAGGTCATCTTGCTCACAACCGAGAGGCTTACAGGAGTGCTGTTTGGGAGGCAAAGTTCCGCAAGGGACATGCAAATGAATGAATGAATGAAGCCTTCTTTGCACTCATAGCCTTCTTTGCACTCATAGCCTTCTTTGCACTCACGGCCTTCTTTGCACTCATAGTCTTCTTTGCACTCATAGCCTTCTTTGCACTCATAGTCTTCCTTGCACTCATAGCCTTCTTTGCACTCATAGCCTTCTTTGCACTCATTGCCTTCTTTGCACTCATAGCCTTCTTTGCACTCATTGCCTTCTTTGCACTCATAGCCTTCTTTGCACTAATGGCCTTCTTTGCACTCATGACCTTATTTCAGTAGTCTTCTTTGCACTCCTGGCCTTCTTTGCACTCATTGCCTTCTTTGCACTCCTGTCCTTCTTTGCACTCATAGCCTTCTTTGCACTCATGACCTTATTTGAGTAGCCTTCTTTGCACTCATAACCTTCTTTGCACTCATAGTCTTCTTTGCACTCATGGTCTTCTTACAAACATAGTCTTCTTTTGCACTCATAGACTTATTTGTACTCATAGCCTTCTTTGCACTCATAGTCTTCTTTGCACTCATATTCTTCTTTGCACTAATCACCTTCTTTGCACTTATAGCCTTCTTTGCACTCATAGCCTTCTTTGCACTCATAGTCTTCTTTGCACTCATGGCCTTCTTTGTGCTCATAGTCTTCTTTGCACTCATAGTCTTCTTTGCACTCATAGCCTTCTTTGTACTCATAGCCTTCTTTGTACTCATAGTCTTCTTTACACTCATGGCCTTCTTTGCACTCATAGCCTTCTTTGCACTCATAGTCTTCTTTACACTCATTATCTTCTTTGCAAACATAGTCTTCTTTGCACTCATAGCCTTATTTGTACTCATAGCCTTCTTTGCACTCATAGTCTTCTTTGCACTCATAGTCTTCTTTGCACTAATCGCCTTCTTTGCACTCATAGCCTTCTTTGCACTCATAGTCTTCTTTGCACTCATGGCCTTCTTTGCACTCAGTCTTCTTTGCACTCATAGCCTTCTTTGTACTCATAGCCTTCTTTGTACTCATAGCCTTCTTTGTACTCATAGCCTTCTTTGCACTCATAGTCTTCTTTGCACTCATTGCCTTCTTTGCACTCATAGACAGGGTGGACAGGAGTCCAGGGATCATCATTGTCACATTCTGAGGTGTTGGTAGTTTATGTGATGAAATATCATTGCTTGTCTTCTCCCAAGGAGGTTCATGTTTGCTTCAAGACACTGGTGGACTGGTTGGTCAGCCCAGACTCCTCTGGTTATGGACACTGTTTTGTGGTTTTGAACATTCTTTTTACTCCCTTGTTAGCCAAATAGTCAGCTGTTTTATTCTGTGACTAACGTGCTGCAAGTCTGTCCTGGAAAATTTTGGTTACAAAAGTTTGGTAATTATTGGTTTATAGAATGTCTTCTGCTAAGCTTTTATGTTTTTTTTTTTATTTCAAAAACACTTTCTGAGCTGTGAATGGTTTTTCAAGAGTGAAGGTACAGGTAAAATTCCCATTTCTATGCCATTAAGGCATATTGGGGAATATGGTGTTATGCTCATATTTTCCATGTTCTTCAGCACATGAAAGCGTGATGTTGTCAGTGTCACGCCTGGCTGCTTTACCTTCCCAGATTTCTCTGATACCCATTTTTAGAGGCTGGGTGAACTCCAGGGTCTTTTTGGTGTGTACCAGAAAAAAATCCCACTGCTGGGACTCAATCTGGTACCACCTGATTAGTAAACCGAGCACCTAACCACTAAGCTAACCAGGCCACCAAGAGTCTTGAAATATTTGCAAAACTGCTTGAATGTATTGTTCAAATTAATTCAAGGATTTCCATATAGTCTCAGAAACTTTCACAAATTATTGTCAGTGATAAGCACGTATACATCTTGATGTATATCATATATGCACTCTCTATACGTTTGACAGCAGATGCACATCTAATTTTACTTTGTGAGAATGCCTGGTGAAAAAAATTAGGAAGAGCTGTAGAATAGAATTCAGTGAATTGACAGAAAAAAACTCATGCTTTATTCAATATAATTAGTATCACTGGTACATGTTATTATTATTAATTTTTTTATCTTATATCTTATATCGTTCCTGTGCCGTTAAACGTCACATAGGTCTCACAAAGTAGTTCGCCAATTTTTCCTGTCTTCGGCGAGTCTTTCAACCTCATCAAAGAATTTTATGCCCGTTAACTTGGCCTCTCTTAACAATGTCATCTTCAGAGTTTAACGCGGCCTGCCTCTTTTTCTTTGGCCTGTTGTGTTCCACTTGATAGCTTGTTTTGGGATTCTCTGATCATTTCTTCTCATCAAGTGACCAACATATGTCCATCTCCTTTTCCTGATCACCCATGAGACTGGTTGTTGTTCAGTCATCTGTCTTATCTCTGCATTGTTCTTGAATTCATTCCTCTTGATGCCGAGTATTTTTCTTAGGCATTTGTTTTCAAAAGAGTCTAATTTCTTGTCTATTTCTTTAGTTGTTTTCCAGCTTTCGCATGCATAAACGAGGGTGGATATTACATTTGAATTGAATAGTCTTAACTTGGTTTTTGTGCTTATAACTTTTGAATTCCATATGTTCTCAAGATTCTTGAAGATTGATGCTGCTTTTGCAATTCTGATCCTAACTTCCTTTTTAGTGTCACCATCCTGGTCTATGTAGCTGCCAGGGTATGCAAATTGATTGACTTCTTCAATATCTGTCCCTTCTGTGTGTATTTTTCCATTTTGATTAATGGGAATTTTCATAATTTTTATTTTGTCCTTGTTAATTTCAAGTCCTATTTTGCTAGCCAGTGAAGACAGGCTATCTGTTTTTTTTCTTGCATGGAATTCACATTATTACTGATAAGAGTTATGTCATCAGCAAAATCAAGATCTTCTAGTTGGGTCCCATGTACCCAGTCAATACCTGTGTTACCCGTGCAGCATTTTTTTTCATTATGAAGTCTATTGTAATCCCAAAAAGTAAAGGAGACAGTATACATCCTTGTTTCACACCTGTTTCAATCTGAAACCATTCACTCATCCCTTCTTCTGTCTTGACTGCACAAACATATCCATTATAAAAGTCCTTAATGATGTTGACAGTTTTAGATGGTATTCCATATAGAGTTAAAATTCTCCATAATGAATCTCTGTGTATGCTATCAAATGCCTTTTTAAAATCTATGAAGTTCAGTGTTAATGGTTTCTGGTTTTCAATATGTTCTTCAAGTATTATTGTTAGACTAAATATCTGGTTGAGACAGCTTCTCCCTTTTCGAAATCCTGCTTGTTCTTCTCTCAGTGCAGTATCCACTATATCTTTGAGTCTATTCAAAATGACCTTGCAAAATACTTTTGACACAACTGATATTAAGGTTACTCCTCTCCAGTTGTTACAGTCACTAAGGTTTGCTTTTTTTTGGTATTTTAACAATGATTCCTTTTTTCCGATTAGAAGGAACCTTCTCTTCTTTCCAAATTTTGTTAAACATTCTCTGTAGTTGTCTCATGTTGTCACTATTGATAACTTTTAGCATTTCGGGTGTTATTTCATCTTCACCTGCAGCTTTGTTGTTAGCCATTAAATTCACTGCTGTTTCAATTTGATGCAATTTAATTTCATCTAGGTTGACATTTAGTTGTGGGGCTGGTAAGTCAGTTTCAAGGTTTAACAATTCTTTTGGGTGTGGTCGACTAAGTATTTCTTGGATGTGTTCAGCCAGTCTTTGCTTTTGGTCTTTATTTGATGTTAATAGGGTTCTAGTTTTGCTAAGGATTGGTCTTTCTTTAGATGTAATAGTACCTGTTAGCCTCTTTTGTATGTTATATAAAGTTTTGTTGTCTCCTGTTTTTGCGGCTTTCTCTGCCTCTTTTGCCATATTGTCTATGTATTCTCTTTTATCCCTTCTAGTTGAACTTTTTACTTTCTTGTGTATTTCTTTGTATGTTGCTTTTGCTAGATCTTTTCCAAGATCTGTTTTTGCATTCAACATATCTAATTTGACTGCTCATCTTTCATGTATCTACTTCCATGTTTTATCTGATATCCATGGTTTTCTATTTGTTTTCTTCAGTCCAGCACTTGCTTTTGCTGCTGTGATTATGGCTGTGCTGTAAGAATTCCATAATTCATCTATACCTATCTCCTCAACTTCATTAGGTGTTTTGGAATGATTGGCAAGTTCCTGATTGAAATTAATGTTAGTATTTTCTTCTTGTAGGCTGTGGCTGTTTATCTTTCTGTGTGCTGATTTCTTGTGTTGGCTTTTCAATTTTAGTTTTATTTTCCCTATACACAGATTGTGATCACTGTTGACATCTGCACCCCTATAAGCCCTTACATCTATGAGAGATGTTCTGTATTGCTTTCTAATACAAAAGTGATCTATCTGGTTTCTAGTTCTATCATCTGGAGATATCCACGTTGTTTTATGTATCTCTTTGTGTGGGAATATTGTGCCTCCAATGACCTTGCCCTCTGTTAGTCATATTTCAGTTAATCTTTCTCCGTTCTGATTAACCATGTCAGTTTCTTCTTTTTTTTTTTAAGCAGGTATTAATTAGTTTAGAATATTAACAAAGAGTAAAAAATGTTAACTGAGGAAAAAAAAAATTTTTAATTTCTTTTCTTCGTTCTCAAACATTTCTAATCGTGTCAGATATTTCTTAGTCAAAACAGTTTTTGCTATTCAATTCTGTCTGAAATTTTCTTGAAACATTTTTTTTTTCATATTACCATCTATTTATTACCAGATTCTATTTAGCTTAATAATTCTCTGTTCTTATTTCTAAGGATTTTCTCTTATTTATTTTCAGTTTCATACTTCAAAGCTCCTTTTGTTTTCCTGTTCATGATATGATTTCATTTGCTTGCTTGCCATTAATGGTTGTTGCAACACATAAATTCACAATATGTCAGTGCTTCTATTTTTGCACTTTAAAAATGTTTTATTCATTACCATTACTTTCATTTTGTTTTTATTTCTGTCTTAATTAAAACATTTAACCATATAAAATTAACCAAGATAATACTGGTATTTAGTTTTATAAGTATTAAAAATGATTTAATTTTTTTTTAATAACTAGTCTTGGCTTCTGTGAGAAGTGCCTGAGCACTGCTATTGGCGAATATGGAAATGGTTCAAAGTCTGGCTCCATGCGTCTTGGTACGGATGCCATAATTTTCACCAGGACTGAAAAGAGTGCAGGGATTGGATTTCTCTCACAAACATACAATACTAAAATCAGAGCAGATTCAGTGCTGTTGCCAATGCTTCACTACAGCCTACCAGATCATATCCTTTTTTTTTGATCAAGCATTAAAAGAAGTAGATGATTTTGTTTATTTATGTACATAAAGGTAAGCAATAAAGATGGAAAATCTGCCACCAAAATACTGAAGAAATAGATAACTTACATCCTTCCTGTGCCATTAAATGTCACATAGGGGTCACATGGTAGTTCACCAAGTTTTCCTGTTTTCTGCAAGCTTTTCAGCCTCATCAATGGATTTTATACCCATTATCACAGCAGCAAAAGCAAGTGCTGGACTGCAAAAAACAAGTAGAGAAGCATGGATATCATATAAAAAATGGAAATGCATACATGAAAGATGAGCAGCTAAATTAGCCATATTGAATGTAAAGACATATCGAAAAAGTTTTGCAAAAGCAACATATAAAGAACTAGACAGTAGAGTTAAAAGTTCAGCTAGAAGGGATAAAAGAGAATAAATGGACAATATGGTGAAAGAAGCAGAGACGGCAGCAAAAATATAAGACAGTAAACTCTGTATAACATACAAAAGAGGCTAACAGGTATTACTGCATCCAAAGAAAGACCAATCCTTAGCAAAGCTGGCACTCTGTTAACATCAAGTAAGGACCAAAAGCAAAGATGGGCCAAACACTTCCAAGAAATATTTAATCAACCGCACCCAAAGGAATAAATAATTCTTGAAACTGACTTACCAGTCCCACAACTAAATGTCAACCTGGATGAAATTACATTGCATAAAAATGAAACAGCAGTGAATCTAATGGCTAACAAGATTATAGGGACTGCAATAAAACTGGTTCTAGTAGTAAAGGTAAATAAAGATGTATGGTACAGTTGTACACAATGGCAGAGGGAGTGAGGAAAAAACAAATAGCAGAAAGTATGGGAGTAAGATGAGAATGATTAAATGAAAGACATACAACATCCATTATTTTGGGCGTGAACCTTTCTCAAGGATTACAAACACAACACACAAATAACTAAAAGAAAATGAAAATGAAGAACTTAGCTTTGTGGCATTCTCGTAGACAGAAAATACTCAAATGCATCCTAGAGGCGAGGAAAATTTACCACAAAGGAAAGCAAATACAACCAGTCGACATCAGAGGCGGAAAAGGGAGAGATCCAGAGGGGATGGCCAGGGACGAGACCAGGAGGGGCAGTAACACCTGTAGGCCACGAGAGAAGCAGGTGGTGGTGGGGAGGGGGGAGCTGGGAAATAATGTGAAACTGCATGGGGCTAAAATAAGAAAGTAAAGTATGAATCTGTGAAAATAAGTGGAAATCTAAAGAAGTTTTAAAGAAGCTGAAAACATTGTTAATTCCCACTGGGTGAGAAAGTCCAACTTTAAATTAAACTGGTGCAGTGAAAACCACAGTGTTGCGCAATGCCGTTTCTGCGACCCACCAAGAATACAGGCACAAGCCCTGCAATACTCTGAACCTATTGTGGTCCTCTAGGGGATCTCATGTGGTCCACCCATCCTCTCAGGGTCCATGGGAGGACCACGGGACCCATCAAGGACCACAGGAGTACATTCAGTAGGATCGCGGGATGTTCTTTGTGATAAAAGTGAATGAAGAAGAGGGAATAAGGGCTTGTTGTCGCGATATATAGCTGATGCGGTTCCAAGATGATGAGAGAACATGTTCTGAATAGCAGCGTTGGCAGAAAAAATCTAGCATTTTGTGAGCTTGAAATCAACGTTCTTAGTACACAAACATCACAATCTAAGAAGCTGGGGAAAAGGTGGCCTACAGACAGGACAAAAACCTCAGGGACCTTTTAGTTAGAAGTCACCTTAAGACAAATGACACTTTTTATAGTACCAGACATTGCTGATGTTGTAGAGGCAACACTTGCCCATTTGTTGTAAAGGCTAGCCAGGTTTCCCTTAAGACCACGTTATCAGTTCAGGAGAGCTTCACATGCACTTCACGCAATGTTATTTATGCTATTATGTGCAAACTCTGTGATTTGAAGTATATTTGTTTTTGTCAACATCTTAACTCTTTCCGTGCCGGAGGAAGAAACACGGACGTGTAGTGGAGTGCCAGAGTAAAAGCGCGGGTCTTGATATGTTAGGGGGTATAGTTATAAAATGGAATGGAAAACAGTATTTCCATGTACTTCCGTATACTTATTGTTTCAGAGTATAACTAAATGAATGAAAATTTCATAAATGTAGAGTTTTTTAGGAAAAAAGAAGTAATGTAATGTTTTTAGACACTGATTGTGCCCAGCTTACCATCAGGTAGGTCTAGATATGCACTACTTACCATCTGAGATGTGTAGATCTACTTGTCGATCTCATATTCTGATTCTATGTTGCATTCTCGCTAAATTAATGTCTGAAATAACCTTCTAACTACTTCTCCCGTCATCTGATATGTCTAGATCTACTTGGGATACATTCAAGAGCAGTGGGGTGGTCACAGGCCATGTCCATACCCCTGTCTACATCATCAAAAATTGAAAAATTTCGGTCTTTCTCTTCCTTTTTCTCGCTCGGCATCGCTCGTAACTAGGCACTCTTTCGCCATTTTGATAAGTGTCACTGGAATCGCGGACGAAATATGTACAATCTAAATGTTACACCGGTTGTTTTATTGAAACAAACCAATGATCACTAAAGTGACCATTGATAAGCATCGGGAAACCGGAAGCATCATAAAAGTGACCAAAGGCACGGAAAGTATTAATGACATTTCTAAGAGGGTATGGACCCCTGTGGCAAAACACTTTTGCCAAAGCAACCACAGTTGAAAACAGGACATTTCTGTTAGTGCGATCCACTCCTGTTCTTCTGATGTACGATATCAGAGAGCCCTATAATAGCGACTTAATTTCCAGGCTGGCTGTCTCCACCCAGTGGGAATTAACAATGTTTTCAGCTTCTTTAAAACTTCTTTAGATTTCCACTTATATTCTGTGATTCATACTTTACTTTCTTATTTTAGCCCCATGCAGTTTCACATTATTTCCCAGCTCCCCCCTCCCCACCACCACCTGCTTCTCTCGTGGCCTACAGGTGTTATTGCCCTTCCTGGTCTCGTCCCTGGCCATCCCCTCTGGATCTCTCCCTTTTCCGTCTCTGATGTCGACTGGTTGTATCTGCTTTCCTTTGTGGTAAATTTTCCTCGCCTCTAGGATGCATTTGAGTATTTTCTGTCTACGAGAATGCCACAAAGCTAAGTTCTTCATTTTCATTTTCTTTTAGTTATTTGTGTGTTGTGTTTGTGTATGTAATCCTTGAGAAAGGCTCACACCCAAAATAATGGATGTTGTATGTCTTTCATTTAATCATTCTCATCTTACTCCCATACTTTCTGCTATTTGTTTTTTCCTCACTCCATCGGCCATTGTGTACAACTGTACCATACACCTCTATTTACCTTTAATGGCTAACAACAAAAACTGCAGGTGAAAATGAAATAATAGCCGACATTTTAAAAGCTATTAACAGTGACAACATGAACCAACTGTAGAGAATGTTTAATAAAGTTTGGAAATAACCTTTAGGTTCTTTCTAAGTGGAAAAAAGGAATCATTGTTACTCGTAAAATATCAACAAAAAAAAAAAAAAGGAAATCACAATGACTGCAATAACTGAGAGGAATAACATTACTAACAGTTGTGTCTGAGTGTTCGTGTGATTATGGATTCATGTACGGATTTTAATGTAAATGCTACAAATATATCTGCATGTATTGTTTCGTAAGTGCTACAAATAATATTGAATTAGAAGTGTTTATGAAATATTCAAGCAGAACCAGTGATGTCATCTATTCAAAAATAAGAAAGCAGTACATCAGAAGTGAAACTAATTTATAATAGTCATTTCCATTCCTTCATGGAATGGTGGTGGAGTACACCCAGAAATATCTTCATTTTCTGTCTTACTAGCACAAAAGTGTCGGAATCACGTTTGGTTTTCTACCTGGTTCCATCACTTCTGGGGATTGTGGGATGATGCTGTATGTAGAAAACAGACTGATCCAGCCATTTAACAGGTTTCATGCCAGAAAAAGGTAACTTAAGTAAACTTTACTTCTTGACAAAAGCCTTGACCAAAACATATAACATTTTGAAAAGCAAAAACATTAATCCTGAACTTCATAGTCTTTTAAAAGGCATTTGATAGCATACACAGAGATTCACTGTGGAGAAATATAAGAATGTATGGAATATCATCTAAAATTGTCAACATCATTAGAGATCTCTACAACAGATATGTTTGTGCAGTCAACACAGAAGAAGTGATGTGCTTATGGTTCCAGATAGAAATGGACGTTAAACGAGGGGGTATATTATCTCCCTTACTTTTTGGAATTGCCATAGGCTTCATAATGAAAAAATGGTGCACAGGTAAAACAGGCATTGATTGGGTAGTAAAATAGGACTTGAAATTAACAAAGAAAAAACAAAAATAATGAAACTTCTCATTAATCATGATGGAAAAATATACGTAAACGGAACAGCCATTGAAGAAGTAAACCAATTTGCATACCTTAGCAGCTACATAGACCAAGATGGTGACACCAGAAAGGAAGTTAGAATTTGAATTGCAAAAGCAGCATTGTCCTTCAAGAATCTCAAGAATATATGGCATTCAAAAGTTATAAGCACAAAAACCAAGCTAAGATTATTCAATTCAAATTTAATATCCACCTTCATTTATGCATGCGAAAGCTTGAAATAAAGAAATAAACAAAAAATTATACTTTTTTAAAAACAAATGCCTAAGGAAAATATTTGGCATAAAGTGGAATGAATTAGAGTAACGCAGAGAAAAGACTTACAAGCAAACAACAACCTGTCTCATGGGTAATCAGAAAAGAAGATGGACATATGTTGGTCATGTGATGAGAAGAACAGTTAGAGAATCCCAAAACAAGTTATCAAGTGAAACATAACAGGCTAAAGAGATCAACCATGTGAAACTATAAAGAGGACATTGTTAAGAGAGACCAAATTAATAGGCATAACGTCCCTTGATGAGGTTGAAAAGCTTGCTGAAAACTTGGCAAACTACCATGTGAGCCCTATATGACATTTAATGGCATGGGAAGGATGTAAGATATAAGAATTTGGCCTCTGACTAAGCATGAAGATGAAAACCAGGATATTTAAGAGTAATGTCCTAAGTTTACTACTCTGTGGAAGTGAATGCTGAAAAATCACCCAAACTATAGAAAACAAGCTGAATTCTGTACAGACTGTGTAGAATATTTTGGCCAGATGTCATAAGAAATAACATCTTGTTTGGCAGAAATGTAGATGAAACCACTGTCAGCAATTATTGAGGAAAGATGCTGGTGATGGTTGGGACATGTGCTTCAGATGACTGACGACTCACTAACAAAAATAGCACTAAGAGAACAGAAGAAAAGGTAGACCAAAGGAGACATGGAGAAGAAGAACAGAAAGGATGTTGAGCAAAAGAGGGCTCATTTGGTCAAGAGTGGAAAGGAAGGCAAAGGACAGGCATTTGTGGAAAACCCTGACGGAAGTCCCATGTGCCTTGGGCACTTAAGGTTCAGAGAGAGAGAGAGAGAGAATTTGGCCTCTCTTAAAAATGTCCTCTTTAGAGTTTCACTACGTGGTTGATCTCTTTTTCTTCAGCCTCTTGTATTCCACTTGAAAGCTCATTTTGGGATTCTCTGACTGTTTCTTCTCATCACATGACCGACATATGTCCGTCTCCTTTTTCTGATCACCCATGAAACAGATTGTTGTTTGCTCATCTGCCTTATCCCTGCATTGTTCTTGAATGTGTTTCACTTTATATCAACTATTTTCTTTAGGCATTTGTTTTCAAAAGAGTCTAATTTGTTGTCTATTTCTTTAGTTGTTTTCCAGCTTCTGTCTGCATGAAAGAGGGTGGAAATTACATTTGAATTGAATAAATAGATAACTGCTATTGCATAAATAAAACTGAAAATGACTACTATTGCATAAATAAAGCTTCAGTAAATAAAATTACTTCTGTTGTATTAAATTAAACCAGTCATTTTTTTATGCAGATGCTAAAATATAATTCACGTATTTCGGATTGTAAACAACTACCTGTCTCATGGGTGATCAGAAAAAGAAGATGGACATATGTCAGTCATGTGCTGAGAAGAAACAACCAGAGAATCCCAAAACAAGCTATCAAGTGGAACACAAAAGGGCGAAGAAAAAGAGATCAACCACGTGAAACTCTAAAGAGGACATTATTTAAAAGAAGCCAGTTTAGTGGGAATATCATCCCTTGATGAGGTTTAAAAGTCAGTCGAAAACAGGAAATTTTGCAAACTACCATGCAAGCCCTATATGATGTTTAATGGCATGGGAAGGATGTAAGATGTGTAAATGTGTTCAGTTTTTTTTTTTTTGTGTGTGTTTCTTCTGCATGTGTGCTGTGTTGTCTCCTATGGTGGATTTCTCAAAGCACTTTTTTGTGTATGTTGTCATGCTGTCATGTAGGCAATGCCACAGTTGTTTGTTATAAAATCTAAGATCCTAGAATTCAGTGTGCCTGCTTCTAAATTTCTGCCAAACTGCTGTGTGCTCTTATACAAGACACGAGTGTGCATTTTGTTTGAATTTTTATTGTAAAGTCCAATTTGGAGAATTTCGTGTTCTGAAAATATAAATTTGAAAAGCTGTTTTTGTTCAAAGGCTCAAAATCAGAGTCCAGCATCACTGCATTCAGGACAGCCCCATACATGCTCCGCTACATGCCACAGCATGCATTAAAGAGTATGTTTGCTAATAGTTCCCATCAAATGTTGGTTGTTTACGATGCATTTTCCACCACATAGTTTCCCTACCAACACCCTTAATTTGTCCTAGCTCCAGGAGTCTCTTCACAACTTGTTCTTCCATTCCCACGCTTCATTTTCTTGCAGTCTTTCCATATGGCTTTATCAGTGTCACCCTGGTCCATTCTCAGCCTGGCATTTATTTTAGCTTGTCCAGCAAGTCTATCTGCCACTTCATTACCATGTACTCCTGTATGCCCTTGACAATAAAACTTTGTTAGGCTTGTCACAGTAGACTGGCTTAACAGATGAATCTGTTCTTTTCGAAGCAATTTTTTCTCAATCTTACGAAGCATACTCTAAGAATCTGTCACAATGATGCCATGAACCGCATCATTGGCACTTAGCAATTCCATTGCCACTGACTGAGCCCTGACATGCTTGATATGGTAACTTCAAAGGCTCCTGAACCCTGTGCCTCAACTCTTCCATTTCGGTAAACAACAAAACCCCAACCACCTCTGCTGTTCTGACTCACTGACCCATCTGTATATATTACCCTGTTGGAACATCCACAGTGATGCTGGATGAAATCTTGAACCCAAAGTTCAGCTGCCTCCTGTGCCTAGTCTCAACATTCACAGCCCTTCTGTATAATAAATAATCTGTGTCATAATCAAAACAAGCTGAGGTCGATAAAGGGTCATCATCATCATCAGGTGCCGTGCCGACTGGCATTGGCTATTATGCTTCTCCAGAGCACACGATCCTTCATGCAGGCCATCAGTTCAGTTGGTGATCTCCTCTCACACCATTCCGTCAGACTGTCCAGTATCATTTCTCTTGGTCTTCCTCTTGATCTTCTTCCTTCTATTTTTCCTGTTGTTATAATATTCTCAATGCCCCCTCTTCTCATTGCATGTCCTATGAAAGTACATTGTCTCTCTCTTATCTTTTTGACAAGGTTTTTTGTCTCTCCAGCTCTTCTCATACAGTCTTCATTAGTTATTTTTGCTGTCCAGGGGATTCACAACATTCTTCTAATAAACCACATTTCTGCTGCTTCCAATTTTTGTGCAGACTTGCCTATTGTCCATTATTCACTTCCATATAACACGATAGGTTCAGTATAGCATTTTAGGACTCGTTTTCTAACATTCATTGATAAGGATGTGTTAGTTAATATGTTTCTCATTCTCTGAAATGCAGTCTTTGCTTGGCCTATTCCGTTCCTAATTTCCATTCTGCATTTCCCATCTGAAGTTATTACTGCTCCAACATATTTGAATTTCTGCACCTGCTTTAGAATAGTTCCGTTTAATTTTATACTGCATGTTGGTGGATTCTGTTTCTTAGATATAACCATAGTCTCTGTCTTTTTTATGTTCAAAGTATCCTCCAATTTTTATGCCTGGTTCTGTGATGATCGTTCTTAGAATATTCTTGCTGTACAGAGAAAAAAGGTCTGGAGATAGTACACATCCTTGTCGCACCCTTTGTTTTATAGGTTGATATTTTCCAGTTATATTTTCAACTCAAATTTCTGCTTCTTGCTGCCAGTATAGATGTTTTACAATCCTCAGGTCTTTGCTGTCTATATTGATGTCTTCAAGCATTTTAATAATTTCATTATGTTTCACCTTGTCAGATGCCTTGGTGTAATCAATGAAGCATAAGTAGAGATCTTTCTGTACTTGTAAAGCTCTTTCTGTTAGTGTTCGTAAGCATAAATGGCATTGTGTGTTCCCTTTCCTTCAACAAATCCAAACTGTTCATCTGCTATTTCCATTTTTATCTTTTTCCTTGCTCTTCTCATAATTATTCTCAGAAGTAGCTTCGTTATGTGACATGAGAGGCTGATAGTCCGGTGGTCATCACATTCCTTCGCACCTGGTTTCTTTGGTAGTGCTATAAATGTGGATTTAAGCAGGTCACTGGGAATATAACCACTGTTGTAAATGTCATTCAGTAACTTGGTTATTATTTTTATTCCTGTCTCCTCTAGTGCCTCTATTTCTTCTATTGTCACTTTTCCTTTCTTCATGTGTTTGATGGCATCTATGATTTCATCTTCAAGTATTGGTGGTCCATCACAGTTTTCAGTATTTGGTGTTAATTCTGGTCTTTCTCCTTCATATAGCTCACTGATGTACTCTGTCCACCTGTCCACAATGTCTTCTTTTCCCATTAACATTTTACCTTCTTTTGATTTCGGACATCCTGTGGTATGTTTTGTCTTCCTGCCCGTGAGTTCACTAATTCGTTTGTGCATGTTTTTGCTTTCTTTATTATGAGAGTCCTCTATCTGTCTGCACTGTTCATTTAACCACACTTCTTTTGCTTCTCTGCATTTGCATTTTATTTCTTTATTTATCTTGCTATATTTTCTTAGTTATTTTTATTCCTCCTCCTCTTGTCCATCAGTCCTAAGATGTCATCTGTTATCTATTTATTTTTAGAGGTTTCTTTTTTTGGTGATGTTATCTTCTTAACGGTTTGGTGGATAGAATCTCTTAATGTTGCCCATTGTTCATCTGTACTATTTATCTTTGCTATTGCATTGTATCCATTTGTTTAATAACTTTGTATTGTTCTCGCAGTTCTTGGTTATTTTTAAGGAGTTCTGTATTCAGTTTGATGTTTCTCACTTTTCTGCATGCTTTCATTAGCTTTATTCTAATTTTTCCACAGAGTGTGTCATGGTCATTATTGCAGTCAGTTCCTGGCGTGGTTTTTGTTGTCAGTAATGCATTGCGGAATCGTTTGTTGATTAATATGGAGTCTCTCTCTCTCTCTCTGAACCTTAAGTGCCCAGGGCACATGGGGCTTCCGCAAGGGTTTTCCACAAATGCCTGTCCTTCGCCTTTTTTTCTGCTCTTGCCCAGGTGAGCCCTCTATTGCTCAACATCCTTTCTGTTGTTCTTCTCCATGTCTCTTTTGGTCTGCCCTTACTTCTGCTCCCCTGTGGTGTCCATCTTAGTGCTATTTTTGGTAGTGAGTTGTCAGTCATTCGGAGCACATATCCCAACCATCGCCAGCGTCTTTCCTCAATAATTGTTGTCAGTGGTTAGTACACAAACATCACAATCTAAGAAGCTGGGGAAAAGGTGGCCTACAGACAGGACAAAACCTCAGGGACCTTTTAGTTAGAAGTCACCTTAAGACAAATGACACTTTTTATAGTACCAGACATTGCTGATGTTGTAGAGGCAACACTTGCCCATTTGTTGTAAAGGCTAGCCAGGTTTCCCTTAAGACCACGTTATCAGTTCAGGAGAGCTTCACATGCACTTCACGCAATGTTATTTATGCTATTATGTGCAAACTCTGTGATTTGAAGTATATTTGTTTTTGTCAACATCTTAACTCTTTCCGTGCCGGAGGAAGAAACACGGACGTGTAGTGGAGTGCCAGAGTAAAAGCGCGGGTCTTGATATGTTAGGGGGTATAGTTATAAAATGGAATGGAAAACAGTATTTCCATGTACTTCCGTATACTTATTGTTTCAGAGTATAACTAAATGAATGAAAATTTCATAAATGTAGAGTTTTTTAGGAAAAAAGAAGTAATGTAATGTTTTTAGACACTGATTGTGCCCAGCTTACCATCAGGTAGGTCTAGATATGCACTACTTACCATCTGAGATGTGTAGATCTACTTGTCGATCTCATATTCTGATTCTATGTTGCATTCTCGCTAAATTAATGTCTGAAATAACCTTCTAACTACTTCTCCCGTCATCTGATATGTCTAGATCTACTTGGGATACATTCAAGAGCAGTGGGGTGGTCACAGGCCATGTCCATACCCCTGTCTACATCATCAAAAATTGAAAAATTTCGGTCTTTCTCTTCCTTTTTCTCGCTCGGCATCGCTCGTAACTAGGCACTCTTTCGCCATTTTGATAAGTGTCACTGGAATCGCGGACGAAATATGTACAATCTAAATGTTACACCGGTTGTTTTATTGAAACAAACCAATGATCACTAAAGTGACCATTGATAAGCATCGGGAAACCGGAAGCATCATAAAAGTGACCAAAGGCACGGAAAGTATTAATGACATTTCTAAGAGGGTATGGACCCCTGTGGCAAAACACTTTTGCCAAAGCAACCACAGTTGAAAACAGGACATTTCTGTTAGTGCGATCCACTCCTGTTCTTCTGATGTACGATATCAGAGAGCCCTATAATAGCGACTTAATTTCCAGGCTGGCTGTCTCCACCCAGTGGGAATTAACAATGTTTTCAGCTTCTTTAAAACTTCTTTAGATTTCCACTTATATTCTGTGATTCATACTTTACTTTCTTATTTTAGCCCCATGCAGTTTCACATTATTTCCCAGCTCCCCCCTCCCCACCACCACCTGCTTCTCTCGTGGCCTACAGGTGTTATTGCCCTTCCTGGTCTCGTCCCTGGCCATCCCCTCTGGATCTCTCCCTTTTCCGTCTCTGATGTCGACTGGTTGTATCTGCTTTCCTTTGTGGTAAATTTTCCTCGCCTCTAGGATGCATTTGAGTATTTTCTGTCTACGAGAATGCCACAAAGCTAAGTTCTTCATTTTCATTTTCTTTTAGTTATTTGTGTGTTTGTTTGTGTATGTAATCCTTGAGAAAGGCTCACACCCAAAATAATGGATGTTGTATGTCTTTCATTTAATCATTCTCATCTTACTCCCATACTTTCTGCTATTTGTTTTTTCCTCACTCCATCGGCCATTGTGTACAACTGTACCATACACCTCTATTTACCTTTAATGGCTAACAACAAAAACTGCAGGTGAAAATGAAATAATAGCCGACATTTTAAAAGCTATTAACAGTGACAACATGAACCAACTGTAGAGAATGTTTAATAAAGTTTGGAAATAACCTTTAGGTTCTTTCTAAGTGGAAAAAAGGAATCATTGTTACTCGTAAAATATCAACAAAAAAAAAAAAAGGAAATCACAATGACTGCAATAACTGAGAGGAATAACATTACTAACAGTTGTGTCTGAGTGTTCGTGTGATTATGGATTCATGTACGGATTTTAATGTAAATGCTACAAATATATCTGCATGTATTGTTTCGTAAGTGCTACAAATAATATTGAATTAGAAGTGTTTATGAAATATTCAAGCAGAACCAGTGATGTCATCTATTCAAAAATAAGAAAGCAGTACATCAGAAGTGAAACTAATTTATAATAGTCATTTCCATTCCTTCATGGAATGGTGGTGGAGTACACCCAGAAATATCTTCATTTTCTGTCTTACTAGCACAAAAGTGTCGGAATCACGTTTGGTTTTCTACCTGGTTCCATCACTTCTGGGGATTGTGGGATGATGCTGTATGTAGAAAACAGACTGATCCAGCCATTTAACAGGTTTCATGCCAGAAAAAGGTAACTTAAGTAAACTTTACTTCTTGACAAAAGCCTTGACCAAAACATATAACATTTTGAAAAGCAAAAACATTAATCCTGAACTTCATAGTCTTTTAAAAGGCATTTGATAGCATACACAGAGATTCACTGTGGAGAAATATAAGAATGTATGGAATATCATCTAAAATTGTCAACATCATTAGAGATCTCTACAACAGATATGTTTGTGCAGTCAACACAGAAGAAGTGATGTGCTTATGGTTCCAGATAGAAATGGACGTTAAACGAGGGGGTATATTATCTCCCTTACTTTTTGGAATTGCCATAGGCTTCATAATGAAAAAATGGTGCACAGGTAAAACAGGCATTGATTGGGTAGTAAAATAGGACTTGAAATTAACAAAGAAAAAACAAAAATAATGAAACTTCTCATTAATCATGATGGAAAAATATACGTAAACGGAACAGCCATTGAAGAGTAAACCAATTTGCATACCTTAGCAGCTACATAGACCAAGATGGTGACACCAGAAAGGAAGTTAGAATTTGAATTGCAAAAGCAGCATTGTCCTTCAAGAATCTCAAGAATATATGGCATTCAAAAGTTATAAGCACAAAAACCAAGCTAAGATTATTCAATTCAAATTTAATATCCACCTTCATTTATGCATGCGAAAGCTTGAAATAAAGAAATAAACAAAAAATTATACTTTTTTAAAAACAAATGCCTAAGGAAAATATTTGGCATAAAGTGGAATGAATTAGAGTAACGCAGAGAAAAGACTTACAAGCAAACAACAACCTGTCTCATGGGTAATCAGAAAAGAAGATGGACATATGTTGGTCATGTGATGAGAAGAACAGTTAGAGAATCCCAAAACAAGTTATCAAGTGAAACATAACAGGCTAAAGAGATCAACCATGTGAAACTATAAAGAGGACATTGTTAAGAGAGACCAAATTAATAGGCATAACGTCCCTTGATGAGGTTGAAAAGCTTGCTGAAAACTTGGCAAACTACCATGTGAGCCCTATATGACATTTAATGGCATGGGAAGGATGTAAGATATAAGAATTTGGCCTCTGACTAAGCATGAAGATGAAAACCAGGATATTTAAGAGTAATGTCCTAAGTTTACTACTCTGTGGAAGTGAATGCTGAAAAATCACCCAAACTATAGAAAACAAGCTGAATTCTGTACAGACTGTGTAGAATATTTTGGCCAGATGTCATAAGAGAATAACATCTTGTTTGGCAGAAATGTAGATGAAACCACTGTCAGCAATTATTGAGGAAAGATGCTGGTGATGGTTGGGACATGTGCTTCAGATGACTGACGACTCACTAACAAAAATAGCACTAAGAGAACAGAAGAAAAGGTAGACCAAAGGAGACATGGAGAAGAAGAACAGAAAGGATGTTGAGCAAAAGAGGGCTCATTTGGTCAAGAGTGGAAAGGAAGGCAAAGGACAGGCATTTGTGGAAAACCCTGACGGAAGTCCCATGTGCCTTGGGCACTTAAGGTTCAGAGAGAGAGAGAGAGAGAATTTGGCCTCTCTTAAAAATGTCCTCTTTAGAGTTTCACTACGTGGTTGATCTCTTTTTCTTCAGCCTCTTGTATTCCACTTGAAAGCTCATTTTGGGATTCTCTGACTGTTTCTTCTCATCACATGACCGACATATGTCCGTCTCCTTTTTCTGATCACCCATGAAACAGATTGTTGTTTGCTCATCTGCCTTATCCCTGCATTGTTCTTGAATGTGTTTCACTTTATATCAACTATTTTCTTTAGGCATTTGTTTTCAAAAGAGTCTAATTTGTTGTCTATTTCTTTAGTTGTTTTCCAGCTTCTGTCTGCATGAAAGAGGGTGGAAATTACATTTGAATTGAATAAATAGATAACTGCTATTGCATAAATAAAACTGAAAATGACTACTATTGCATAAATAAAGCTTCAGTAAATAAAATTACTTCTGTTGTATTAAATTAAACCAGTCATTTTTTTATGCAGATGCATAAAATATAATTCACGTATTTCGGATTGTAAACAACTACCTGTCTCATGGGTGATCAGAAAAAGAAGATGGACATATGTCAGTCATGTGCTGAGAAGAAACAACCAGAGAATCCCAAAACAAGCTATCAAGTGGAACACAAAAGGGCGAAGAAAAAGAGATCAACCACGTGAAACTCTAAAGAGGACATTATTTAAAAGAAGCCAGTTTAGTGGGAATATCATCCCTTGATGAGGTTTAAAAGTCAGTCGAAAACAGGAAATTTTGCAAACTACCATGCAAGCCCTATATGATGTTTAATGGCATGGGAAGGATGTAAGATGTGTAAATGTGTTCAGTTTTTCTTTTTTTTTGTGTGTGTTTCTTCTGCATGTGTGCTGTGTTGTCTCCTATGGTGGATTTCTCAAAGCACTTTTTTGTGTATGTTGTCATGCTGTCATGTAGGCAATGCCACAGTTGTTTGTTATAAAATCTAAGATCCTAGAATTCAGTGTGCCTGCTTCTAAATTTCTGCCAAACTGCTGTGTGCTCTTATACAAGACACGAGTGTGCATTTTGTTTGAATTTTTATTGTAAAGTCCAATTTGGAGAATTTCGTGTTCTGTAAATTTGAAAAGCTGTTTTTGTTCAAAGGCTCAAAATCAGAGTCCAGCATCACTGCATTCAGGACAGCCCCATACATGCTCCGCTACATGCCACAGCATGCATTAAAGAGTATGTTTGCTAATAGTTCCCATCAAATGTTGGTTGTTTACGATGCATTTTCCACCACATAGTTTCCCTACCAACACCCTTAATTTGTCCTAGCTCCAGGAGTCTCTTCACAACTTGTTCTTCCATTCCCACGCTTCATTTTCTTGCAGTCTTTCCATATGGCTTTATCAGTGTCACCCTGGTCCATTCTCAGCCTGGCATTTATTTTAGCTTGTCCAGCAAGTCTATCTGCCACTTCATTACCATGTACTCCTGTATGCCCTTGACAATAAAACTTTGTTAGGCTTGTCACAGTAGACTGGCTTAACAGATGAATCTGTTCTTTTCGAAGCAATTTTTTCTCAATCTTACGAAGCATACTCTAAGAATCTGTCACAATGATGCCATGAACCGCATCATTGGCACTTAGCAATTCCATTGCCACTGACTGAGCCCTGACATGCTTGATATGGTAACTTCAAAGGCTCCTGAACCCTGTGCCTCAACTCTTCCATTTCGGTAAACAACAAAACCCCAACCACCTCTGCTGTTCTGACTCACTGACCCATCTGTATATATTACCCTGTTGGAACATCCACAGTGATGCTGGATGAAATCTTGAACCCAAAGTTCAGCTGCCTCCTGTGCCTAGTCTCAACATTCACAGCCCTTCTGTATAATAAATAATCTGTGTCATAATCAAAACAAGCTGAGGTCGATAAAGGGTCATCATCATCATCAGGTGCCGTGCCGACTGGCATTGGCTATTATGCTTCTCCAGAGCACACGATCCTTCATGCAGGCCATCAGTTCAGTTGGTGATCTCCTCTCACACCATTCCGTCAGACTGTCCAGTATCATTTCTCTTGGTCTTCCTCTTGATCTTCTTCCTTCTATTTTTCCTGTTGTTATAATATTCTCAATGCCCCCTCTTCTCATTGCATGTCCTATGAAAGTACATTGTCTCTCTCTTATCTTTTTGACAAGGTTTTTTGTCTCTCCAGCTCTTCTCATACAGTCTTCATTAGTTATTTTTGCTGTCCAGGGGATTCACAACATTCTTCTAATAAACCACATTTCTGCTGCTTCCAATTTTTGTGCAGACTTGCCTATTGTCCATTATTCACTTCCATATAACACGATAGGTTCAGTATAGCATTTTAGGACTCGTTTTCTAACATTCATTGATAAGGATGTGTTAGTTAATATGTTTCTCATTCTCTGAAATGCAGTCTTTGCTTGGCCTATTCCGTTCCTAATTTCCATTCTGCATTTCCCATCTGAAGTTATTACTGCTCCAACATATTTGAATTTCTGCACCTGCTTTAGAATAGTTCCGTTTAATTTTATACTGCATGTTGGTGGATTCTGTTTCTTAGATATAACCATAGTCTCTGTCTTTTTTATGTTCAAAGTATCCTCCAATTTTTATGCCTGGTTCTGTGATGATCGTTCTTAGAATATTCTTGCTGTACAGAGAAAAAAGGTCTGGAGATAGTACACATCCTTGTCGCACCCTTTGTTTTATAGGTTGATATTTTCCAGTTATATTTTCAACTCAAATTTCTGCTTCTTGCTGCCAGTATAGATGTTTTACAATCCTCAGGTCTTTGCTGTCTATATTGATGTCTTCAAGCATTTTAATAATTTCATTATGTTTCACCTTGTCAGATGCCTTGGTGTAATCAATGAAGCATAAGTAGAGATCTTTCTGTACTTGTAAAGCTCTTTCTGTTAGTGTTCGTAAGCATAAATGGCATTGTGTGTTCCCTTTCCTTCAACAAATCCAAACTGTTCATCTGCTATTTCCATTTTTATCTTTTTCCTTGCTCTTCTCATAATTATTCTCAGAAGTAGCTTCGTTATGTGACATGAGAGGCTGATAGTCCGGTGGTCATCACATTCCTTCGCACCTGGTTTCTTTGGTAGTGCTATAAATGTGGATTTAAGCAGGTCACTGGGAATATAACCACTGTTGTAAATGTCATTCAGTAACTTGGTTATTATTTTTATTCCTGTCTCCTCTAGTGCCTCTATTTCTTCTATTGTCACTTTTCCTTTCTTCATGTGTTTGATGGCATCTATGATTTCATCTTCAAGTATTGGTGGTCCATCACAGTTTTCAGTATTTGGTGTTAATTCTGGTCTTTCTCCTTCATATAGCTCACTGATGTACTCTGTCCACCTGTCCACAATGTCTTCTTTTCCCATTAACATTTTACCTTCTTTTGATTTCGGACATCCTGTGGTATGTTTTGTCTTCCTGCCCGTGAGTTCACTAATTCGTTTGTGCATGTTTTTGCTTTCTTTATTATGAGAGTCCTCTATCTGTCTGCACTGTTCATTTAACCACACTTCTTTTGCTTCTCTGCATTTGCATTTTATTTCTTTATTTATCTTGCTATATTTTTCTTAGTTATTTTTATTCCTCCTCCTCTTGTCCATCAGTCCTAAGATGTCATCTGTTATCTATTTATTTTTAGAGGTTTCTTTTTTTGGTGATGTTATCTTCTTAACGGTTTGGTGGATAGAATCTCTTAATGTTGCCCATTGTTCATCTGTACTATTTATCTTTGCTATTGCATTGTATCCATTTGTTTAATAACTTTGTATTGTTCTCGCAGTTCTTGGTTATTTTTAAGGAGTTCTGTATTCAGTTTGATGTTTCTCACTTTTCTGCATGCTTTCATTAGCTTTATTCTAATTTTTCCACAGAGTGTGTCATGGTCATTATTGCAGTCAGTTCCTGGCGTGGTTTTTGTTGTCAGTAATGCATTGCGGAATCGTTTGTTGATTAATATGGAGTCTCTCTCTCTCTCTCTGAACCTTAAGTGCCCAGGGCACATGGGGCTTCCGCAAGGGTTTTCCACAAATGCCTGTCCTTCGCCTTTTTTTCTGCTCTTGCCCAGGTGAGCCCTCTATTGCTCAACATCCTTTCTGTTGTTCTTCTCCATGTCTCTTTTGGTCTGCCCTTACTTCTGCTCCCCTGTGGTGTCCATCTTAGTGCTATTTTTGGTAGTGAGTTGTCAGTCATTCGGAGCACATATCCCAACCATCGCCAGCGTCTTTCCTCAATAATTGTTGTCAGTGGTTTCATCTGCATTTCTGCTAATAAGATGTTATTTCTTATGGTGTTTGGCCAAAATATTTTTCTAATTCTTCGTAAACATTTAGACTGGAAAGAATTCAACTTGTTTTCTATGGTTTTGGTGATTTTCCAGCATTCACTTCCATAGAGTAGTACACTTAGAACATTACTCTTAAATATCCTGATTTTCATATTTATGCTTAGTTTATTTGATTTCCATATATTCTGCAGCATTGCAAAAGCCTGGTTTGCTCTAGTAAGTCTGCTGTTGATGTCCTCTGTGCTGTCTCCATTTTCTACTACTCTGCTGCCAAGGTATACAAATTCGTTGACCTCCTCCACTAACTTGTTATCTACTCTGAGTACATTTCTGTTGTTCACATTTTGCTTCATTAACTTTGTCTTTCCTACATTGATCTTTAGTCCTGTGTTGTTTGCATTCTGAGTTAGCTTGTTTATTTTATCTTACATATCTTTGTGACTGCTTGATAATAGACAAATGTCATCCGCAAAGTCAAGGTCCTCCAGCACTGTGTCAAGGGTCCATTGTAATCCTCTGCATTTGTCTGATGTTGCCTCCTTCATTAACCAGTCTACTGCCAAGATAAATAATGTTGGTGATAGTACACATTCCTGTTTCACTCCTGTTTGTACCCTAAAGCTGCTGGAGGTATGTTCTCCACAGATCACTTTGCACTGAAAACCCTCGAATAGGGCTTTGATTACATTAACTATTTTATGGGGGAGACCATGCCATCTTAGGATTTTCCACAGTGCATCTCTGTTGACACTGTCAAAGGCTTTCTCAAAATCTATGAATAATGCATATGTTGTGCTATGCCACTCATTTGCCTGTTCTAATATTTGCTTAAGTACAAATTTGTGGTCTATGCATGATCTTCCTTTCCTAAATCCTGTCTGCTCTTTCCGAAGTTTTTCCTCAAGTGTTGGTACAATTCTGTTGATGATTATTCTGCAAAATACTTTACTGGTGAGTGGCAGTAGGGTAATGCCTCTCCAGTTCCCGCAATCTCTGAGGTCACCCTTCTTTGGTAGTTTTACTATAAGCCCAGTTTTCCACTCCTCTAGGGCTTTTTCTAGATCCCAAATTTGTTGTAATATCCGGCAAAGTTGTTTTGGTGTTTCTGTTTCTTCTGCTTTCAACATCTCAGCAGTCACTTCATCTTCACCTGGTGCCCTGTCTGATTTTAGCTTCTTTATCGCCTACTTTACTTCATTTATTGTTATTGGTCCTGTATTGATGTTTAGTTCCATTTTTGCTTCAGGTATGTCTATTGTTTGTGCTGCTTGTGTTCTGTTTAGTAGGGTGTTAAAGTGTTCCCTCCATCTTTCAATTTTTTCTCTTTCTCCACTGACCAGTTGTCCATTTTGTGTTCTTACTGCACTTTCACATCTTGTGTTGAAGTTACCTGTCATCTGCTTTGTGATTTTATATATGGTTTTCATGTCATTTGTATATGCTGCTTTCTCTGCTGTTTCTGCTAAGTTTTCATAATATTGACGTTTATCTTGACGGCATGATTCCTTCACTTCTTTGTCTTTTTGTGCATAATTACTTAAAACTCGTTCTTTAAGCCGTTGTGATTTGGTGTTCAGTAATTTTTTCTTGATTTCTTTTCTTTGCTCTATCTTTTCCCATGTGCTCTCGCTTATCCATTCCTCTTTTCACCTTTTCCGATATCCCAGCACCTCTTTTGCTGTTTCCTGTAGTGTTTTATTGAACTCTAATATGGACATTTCTGCTTCATCTTGTAGGACACTGAAGCGGTTCTTAAGTACTATTGAGAATTCATTTCTTGTTTGCTGGTCTATCAGTTTTCTTGTATCAAAATGTATCTTTCTGTGTTCTCCGATTTTGGCTTTCCTTAATTTTAGTTTTATTTTTGCTACCAGAAGGTTGTGATCACTTCCTACATCTGCTCCTTTCCTTGCTCGCACATCTTGTAATGACCGTTTCCACTTGTTGTTTATTAGTATGTGATCGATTTGGTTTTCTGTGGTTTTATCTGGTGACCTCCAAGTCACCTTATGGATGTTTTTGTGTTGGAAAATTGTCCCTCCGATGGTCATCATGTTTTCTTCACAGAAACTGCACAGTCTTTCTCCATTTTCATTTATTTCTCCGATTCCTTCTCTTCCCATGATTCTTCTTCTATCTTCATTTCCTTCACCAATATGTAGTCTATCTGGTCAAAACTCTTTTTGTCTGGGCTGCACCACATTGCCAGTCTTCGAGGATGTTGTTTAAACTAGGTGTTTCCTACAACCATGCTATGTATTCTTGCCCATTCAATTAATTTACAGCCTCTGTCGTTCCTCTCCCCCAGTCCATAGTCACCAACGATATCTGAAGTTCTTCCTTTACCAACTTTGGCATTAAAATCTCCCATGACTGTGGTAACTTCATGTGACTTTGTGTGTTTTAGGGCTGTCTCTATGTCATTATAAAATAGCTGTACATCTTCTTCAGAACTTTCAGATGTTGGAGCGTACACTTGTATAATATTTATGTTTATTGGTCGTCCTTTCAGTTGGACTAGCAGGACTTGGCCCGAGATGTTCAAATATCCTGCAATTGTCCTTGCTGTTTAAAAAGGGTAGATATATCCACTAAGGCAGATCCGAGATAGCAGAGACTGAGGATACAGTAATGTCAGTTTGTGATCTAGATGAGATGCCTAAAGGCTTTTTGTTCCTGTTGATTGATTCACTGACATGGAATCCTCAAGGATATAGAAAACTAGGAAGACCTATACCCTATACTTACTTGGAGAAGAGAAATTATGACACTGCTCAGAGACGAGGGATGCACATGGAAGGAAGCAGAGAATAATTCCAAGAACAGGAATGACTGGAGAGCCTTTATCCGTGGCCTATGCTCTCAAGGAGTGAAAGACGATGATGATGATTGATTCAGCAGTTTTAGTTAACCATAAAGTTACTGATGTCACTGACTCTATACTTGCCTTAAACTCATTGACTACTTGTGTGACCTAATTAGTTCTTACCGGCCTTTATTGACTTTAACATTCACTCACTGGAACCTGAAGAAGAAGATGATGAAGCTTATGAAGAAAACCTGAAAGTAATCCTTGATTACTCTCCATTTGATGATGAGGAAAGTCTTAAGAAACAGTTGCTATCTCTTCCAAAAACAGGAAGTCAGATTATCATTTATAATCTACAGACGTAAGTCATTTATTATACTTTAAGACATGAAAACACTTATCACCAGATTTTTTTTTTGTCATGGGTGCAGTATATGTGACTGATTTTACATGAACATCTGTCTAATCTCTTCATACTGTGAGTCACATTATCTAGTGTGTCATGTACATTGGTGTGCCTTGTCTCTGCAGGAAGACATTCCCTTATTTCAGAGGCAGTTCCCAAACACAGATGTATCAGGTACCCTATTTTTTTCCAATCTAGTAACTGGAGTGGGCTGATAGTAGGTTTACAATCTGCTGCTTCTGTGTGGAAGTTGTCCAGCATAATTCCGCCACTCTCACTTTTAAACTTGCTAAAGTGTTTCCTCTTTTTAAATCAGGACAGACTAGTGACCTCTCAAACTATAGACTTATTTCCATTTTGTCATCATTATCTAAACCTCTTGAAAAACATATACAGAAATTAATGCTGCTCCACATGCTGGAAAACGATCTACTATGAGACAGTCAGTCAGGTTTTAGACCAAATCTCTCCTGCCACACAGCATTAACTAAAATACTGAAAACATAAATGATGATAAATTGTGTGGTGATGTCTTTGTTGATTTCAAGAAAGCCTTCGATATGATTGATCATCAGATTCTTGCAAAAAACCTGGAAGGTTATAGATTGCACCCTGACCTGACAAAACTTATTACATCTTTTCTCTCAGATAGAAAACAAGTAGTCTGCTTTAGAAATAAAATATCTATAGTTGATACTGGGTTTCCTGAAGGTTCCATTCTTGGTCCTCTTCTCATTTTTGTGTATATTAACAATTTACCACTACATTTAAAGTACTCTTCATGTGACCTTTTTGCTGATGACTGCACCATTTACAGTAGCAAATAAGACATAAATAACCTACGGGAAACACTACAAAATGACATAAACAGTTTGATTAAATTGAGTAATAATATATTTTTTTAAAAACACCAACAAAACAAAATCTATGTTCATTACCACAAGACAGAAACTGCAGAATGTAACAAAAACTACACTGCAGCTTTGTGCTGAGACTACAGATATAGAAAATGTTCATGAACATAAAACTCTTGGACTCACCATTGATCAACATTTAATTTGGAATTCTTGTATCTTGTTAGAAATTATCCTAGTAAATATGTGAGAGTGGAGTGTCAGAAGAACTCCATTGAAAATGTATTTGTGTGTGTATGTACAAGTGTGTGTGTGTGGCTATCTTGTTCAATTAGTTACCTCTCATGTAATTCATTATCCTATATCTGTAAATGGCTCAGTGACAACACTAATTTTATTTTTAGTTTTTGGGTCGAAGGTGCCCGATAAGGTAATCAGCGACCCATAGCTGATATGCCAACATCAGGGTTAGCGACCCATAGCTGACCAAGACCCTGTTCCACCGCTCCGTGGCACCCCCAGTAACAGGCCTAGCCTGGATAACGGGGCAGGGATCGCTGTAGTCCCCATGGTGGTGGAGTCTGCTAAAGAAGCATTGCACACCCCCTGCTTTTTAGCTGTACTCGAGGACTGAAAAAGTAACCACCGTAACCTGCTCCCATACTGATACGATGATGTGCCTCAACACCTCTACAGCATCGGCTGCAAAGAACAACAGCTCGCAGTTACAGGGAGTTTGTAACATGTACAAATATTTGTAAATATAATATTTTCATCTTGCATTCTTAGATATTTTTTTTTATGTATTCTGTATACTTGTATTTCACATAGTTTCATCTTGCATTCTTAGTTTCATCTTGCATTCTTTGTGTGTGTGTGTGTGTGCGTGCGTGCGTGTGTGTGTGTGTGTGAATGAGTGAGTGAGGGGGGAGGGAGTGAAAAATGTTGTATACCTTATTAAATTCAGTGTGTGGAAAGAGTGAAAGATGGTGTGATAAAGGGCAGAATGTAGGACAGGCCTGTGGGTACAATTCTTCCCCTTTTTAAAATAAAGATCATTCATTTATTCATTCACCATAACCGTAGCACTCTCACCCTGGGTTCACCATAACCATAGCACTCTCACCCTGGGTTCACCATAACCGTAGCTCTCTCACCCTGGGTTCACCATAACCATAGCACTCTCACCCTGGGTTCACCATAACCGTAACACTCTCACCCTGGGTTCACCATAACTGTGGCACTCTCACCCTGGGTTCACCATAACCGTAGCACTCTCATCCTATGTTTACCATAACTGTGGTACTTTCACTCTGGGTTCACCATAACTGTAGCACTCTCATCCTATGTTTACCATAACTGTGGTACTTTCACTCTGGGTTCACCATAACTGTAGCACTCTCACCCTGTGTTTACCATAACTGTGGTACTTTCACTCTGGGTTCACTATAACTGTAGCACTCTCATCCTATGTTTACCATAACTGTGGTACTTTCACTCTGGGTTCACCATAACTGTAGCACTCTCACCCTGTGTTTACTATAACTGTGGTACTTTCACTCTGGGTTCACCATAACTGTAGCACTCTCATCCTATGTTTACCATAACTGTGGTACTTTCACTCTGGGTTCACCATAACTGTAGCACTCTCATCCTATGTTTACCATAACTGTGGTACTTTCACTCTGGGTTCACCATAACTGTAGCACTCTCATCCTATGTTTACCATAACTGTGGTACTTTCACTCTGGGCTCACTATAACTGTGGCACACTCTAGGTTCATCATAAATTTGTCACTCTCACTCCAAATAATTTCTTAGCTTGAAGATTTGTATTGTTTATTAAAAGTCTGGACATATAGACATTGATTTATCACTTTACAAGACTGTCAAGTGTATCAGGATCAGAAGCATCACACAGATAGATCCCATGATGCACTTGTGTTACAATGTGTGGCATATTGTTCTTTTACTATATTGCCTAAATTTTAAAAACTGCTTGAATATATACATTATTAAAAGAAAAATAGCTAATGTTTCTGAAAGTTTTAAAATTAATTATAATAACACATTTTTTTCATTCTTTCTTGGCAAGACTGATTACATTTAATCTGGCTTTCACCTCTGCTGAAGTTCTGGTCAGCTAAAACAAGCTCATTAGACTGTCATTAAACCCGCCTTAAAAATTGTTATATTAAAATGGTAGGTAGCAGCAAAGAATGCAGACTTAGATTTGTTAATTTTTTTTTTCTACAACCTGTTATCTGTTCAGTATAAAATTTTATTTTGCTTGTTTTGCATAAAATTTTTCCTGCTTGCTGTATTTGCTCAAGATGTGAATTCTCGTGTCATAATGACATAACTCACCATGTCTTCATGCTAGTTAAATATTTTAGATTTTCAGTATTCTTAGTAGGTTTATGTTTGAGGTAATTGTCATATTTAAAAGTGAATGTTCTACTTTGGTTAAAAAACATTATGTATTTTGCTGTAGGTACTGAGCCCAAAGTTACATTAGATATGAGAGTCTAAACATTTTAAAAGCTTTGGTTTTTTTTTAATATTGAGTTTCATTTTATGTACATAAACAGGCTGTCTTTATGGTACATAAACAGGCTGTCTTTATGAAATTGATCAGTCTTCTCTATTTACTTCAGACATAGGAATAATTATGACCTTGAACTTGACTTTGACACTGATCCTGAAGATATTCGCTGTCCAGAAATTTGTGATGAAGACTTGCAATCAGGATCCAAATACAGAATTTCTCTCAAGGTGTGTATTATAGTATATGTAATTGTGCACATACTCATAGACAGTAACATGGTATGTAATAAAGCATATAAAACTGTTCACACAAAAATATGCAGTCACAGAGCATGTAATATGATGCATGGGATGGAAACCTGTTTGAATCAGTTTCAAATATCTTGGATCTACAGTTACCAGGGGACTGGCTAGTATAGTGGTTAGAGCACTCGTCTAGCAGCCGAATGGTTGAGGGTTCGAATCCCCAACTGAGTGGGACTTTTTTTCTGACCAATACAGCGCTGAGGTTGACCCAGTCTTGTAAAGGGTACCAGAGAAAATCTGGGAAGGAAAGGCAGCGAGGAAAGGAACTGGCCACCCCGCCTCATACGCTGATGGCCCAGCATAATGAAGACTCTAATGATTCATCTCCTGCAGCATTTGCTATGGGACTATCTTTACAGTTACTTCTACCTTGTCTCTAGGTGAATAAATCAATACACAAATAGGAAAGGCAGTTAAAACTTTTAGGAATTAAGGAAAAGAGTGTGGAACAACAGAAGGGTAACACTGAAGATAAAGATTCTGATTTATCAGACTTTTGTGTTAAGCACCCTCTTAACTGATCTGAAATGTTTGTGGCATATTCAAAGCATGAAAAAAAAGAGCTTTCATCTTTACTGCCGTCACGCAGATCTGAATAGAAAAAACAACTGAAATGCAACAGTGAACCAGATCTGATGCATCAACTACAAAGATATCAGCAAAACCATCCTCTTCCACCTAAGGATAGCCCACTGCAGACTACTGAGCCACCTGCATCAACTTAAAATGTCTCACACAGACGAGTTTCCATGTGGCAGCGGAAAGAACATATCCTCCAGGAGCGCCCAAACCATGCAGACCTGAGGCGTGAGACTTGGCCAGAGGACACAAGCTTGGAGCAAAAGCTTTGGGGCTCCTATCTCTCAAGATCTTATGTGACCAACAACCTCAGATGCAGAAGAATAAGAACCACAGAGGCAAATCTGACTTTCTGGTAACAGCCATCAGACAGTGTCACGCAGATGACAAAGCTGCCTACCACTTGAGAACCGTTCATTTTCAGGAATACGGGACTCTGGAACCACATGGATTAAACTTGCTATTCAGCTACACCTAACATTCTCCTCTTCCACAATCATAATCCCTCCCCACTAAGTTCCACTCCCTTCTCACTTGTTACACATAGCTTAGAACCTCTTCACAGCATCACATTACAACCCATCTACCCCTACTATAATCACGTATTTCATCTCCCGGCTAGATTACCATTGTATCACTCTTCCCCCCCCTCCCCACCACCACCACCCTCAGTTATGACCCATCTGTCACATATCCCAAGTCTCCATTTAAATACTCTCTACACTCCACCATGCGCATTTCTGACACATAGCTCAGACAAGCCACAGCTTCTTTCAAGTTACAACTAAGTGCTCTAGTCATTTCATTTGATTTTTTTTAAAAAATAGCATTCATGTGAATTTATATTTTATTTCCTCTCTCTATTTCTTCGTCCTGTGTGTTTTTGTATGATTAATGTTCACATTGAAACATCACAACTGTGTAGTTGTTAAGTAATAAAGCAGCTCCTACTTTTTTCATAGTTTATACAGAAGAAGAAGAAGAAGACTGCTTTCACAAAGTAGTGAACATTAAATTGCAAGAGAAACCATCCCTGGGGTTCTGTAGCTAAGCTTCCATCAGTGATGACAATACTGGACAGTAGAAAACGAGATGATTGGGCATTGGGCAGAAATGGATGGGAAACATAGTCCCAAACAAGTTTTATATGGTTAACTTTTTGGAGAGAAGACGAGCACATGGTAGACCAAACTGAGGTACAAACATATCTGTAAGTCATTCATGACAGATTTTTCTGTCAGAAGTGTACTGGGAATGATCTAGACATGGTGTGCTAAAAATTCATTCCCTGCCATGGTTTGCTGGCTCTAATTTAATTTCTGTTATAGAGACATTGTTGACATTATTGAAGAACTTGTAGCTTTGGCGTAGTCTTGTTTGATTTACATATTACATTTTTCTAACCCTGTAGGCATTCACTGTGTGATCAACAGTTCTGCTGCTAAACAGATATGACATTTGTAAATAAAGTTCTTAAGATCCAATTTGTTGGTCGCATACATTGAGAGTTTTAGTTTTATGCTCTAAGAGTAGTAAAGTGTTGAAGGACAGTATGTGTGAATAGTTTAGGAGTAGTAGTTTCAGAGTAGAAGTAGAATATGTGTGAATAGCTAAGGAGTAGTAGTTTTAGAGTAGAGTATGCGTGAATAGCTAAGGAGTAGTAGTTTTAGAGTAGAGTATGCATGAATAGCTAAAGAGTAGTAGTTTTAGAGTAGAGTATGTGTGAATACACAAAACCACACACAAATGCAAGAGAAAGTTCAGATCTTAGGCAAGAATTCAGCTAAACTGAGACTATATATTAACAGAAAAAAACAAAGATAATGAAAAGTAATAGTACAAGCAATAACCTCATGGTAATTGAGCAAGTACCAATTGAGGAAGTAGAGTATTCACATATTTAGGCAGCATAGTGGATAAATACAGGGGAATGGAAAAGAATATTAAAGCTAGAATAACCAAGGCCAAGGCAGCATTTATCCAACTTAACAAAATATGGTCATCTAAGAACATCAAAACAAGAACCAAACCTAGGCTTTTCAATACAAACGTAATGACTATCCTACTATATGTGTAGCATAGCCTTGTAAGTAACGGATATTGTAGTTATTATTTTATTAATGAATATGATTATGAAAATATGCAGTAAAGAAAATAGTACATAGTGACAGAGAAAAGTAGGTCGAGGAAAGGAAGAGAAGGTATAGAACTTCCATGACATTAGAATAAGACTGGGACAAAAGTAAACAGTGACGCTGATATGTAGGTCCAGACAAAAGAAGGACGCCAGAAAGAGGATGGTCCAGTGATAACAAAGCAGTGACTGGACGTTGACACGAGTAAACAAAATAGAAAAGACAAATAGAAAAGGCAGACACAGTGAAAAGTGAGGACACAATAAACCTTCAACATGAAATAGCAAGATAATGACTTAGGTAAATAACAATTTTGACACTTGACACACTGTGAGACGGGGTTGTACACGGGTTTTAAATAAAGGAGTGACCAGTTCAGCCAGCTGACCAATTAAATATTTAGAGGCGTGGGCTATTGGACAATTGACTTATGATTGATTGATTGATTGATTGATTGATCTTTATTTCAAAAGGGTTAAGAATTGGGCACGCAGGCCCGTCTGACATTCTGCCCTTTATCATACATCTTTCACTCTATTCCAGACATTCTACAAATATGCTGTTCATATAACAAACATAACAACATTGAATCTGAGAGACATAAAATAAAATATAACATTTACGTTTCGCTCTTACACATTCACTCAGTACAGAAGTAACTACATACATTATAAATGACTATCTACTAAACACAATTTTCGGGACTATTCAGAAAACAATTAATTGTATTCGGTGTCTGTAAGAGCAGCTTAAGATAACTTTTAAGTTTTATAATTCATGGAGGCATGTAGTCGACATCAAATAGATATTGGGAAAGCTTGTAGTTATAGGAAGGAGTATAATTTATATTTTTTATATAGGATGGGAGGGTATTCCAAAGATGAGCAGCAGAATAACTAAAGCTTTTCTTGTAAAGATCAAGTCTAGGTTTTGGAAGACATATGTTGTTCAAGCGTTGGCTGCACTTTGGGTTAAATTTAAACAGGTTCCATAGATAAGGCGGGGCATGCCGTGAAAGAATTTGATGTACTAACTTGGCCTTGTTGAAGAGGAACCTGTTCTTAAGAGGTAGTATTTTGATACGTTTGTGATGATTAGTTGATTGTGCTTGATCTTTGTCACTAATAAGCTTTACTGCTCGCTTTTGGAGAGAGCAAAGCCTTTTTGTATTTGACACTGAGCAACCATCCCAAACTGTTGAGCAGTAGTCTAAATGTGTTTGTATATGAGCTATGTAGTATGTCTTCCTAGTGTCTTGATCTATGAAGTGCTTAATTTTAGCTAATTGGTATACTTTTTGTGCGATGAGTTTTGTTAGACATTGCACATGAGAGTTCCAGGTCAGATGTTGGTCAATAATAAGACCTAGTGTTTTGTGCTCGCTAACGTTTTCTATCTGTGATGTTTCTGTACAGAGCCGAAGTGTTATTTTTGTTGCGTTTTGTAGTTTCTGTCTTGTTGTTATGAGCATTGATTTTGTTTTATCGGTGTTTATAATCATGCCATTATTTTTGCTCCATCCAATTAAATTGTATAACTCGACCTGAAGAGTTGATTCTAGATTAACACAATCGTAGTCACTGGTGTAGATTGTGCAATCATCGGCAAAAAGGTCACAAGAAGAGTGTTTAAGATGAAGTGGAAGATCATTGATATAGATAGCAAAGAGCAACGGGCCTAGCATAGAACCTTGCGGAACACCAGTGTCAACTTTAGCAGAATTTGATAGAGAATTGTTGAAGAATACTACCTGTTGTCTGTCTGACAGAAACGATGCAATTAATTTTATTAGGTCAGGGTGCAGTCTATAAGTCTTTATTTTTCTTACAAGAATATCGTGGTCAATCATATCAAATGCCTTTTTAAAGTCGACAAAAATGGCACCACATAGTCTGTCGTCATTTATGTTTACTAACCAGTTTTCTGTCATTTTGGTAAGAGCTGTGTGGCAGGAATGATTGGGTCTAAAGCCTGACTGACTGTCTATGAGTAAATTGTTCTCTTGCATGTGTCGTAGAGTTATTTTGTGTATGTGTTTTTCGAGTGGTTTTGATAATGACGATAATATGGATATTGGTCTATAGTTGGTAAGATTGTTAGATGAGCCAGATTTAAAGCGAGGATACACCTTAGCAGTTTTAAAAGCCTCAGGAAAATAACATTTTGCAATGCACTGGTTGTAAATATATGTTAGTGTATGTGAAATGACAGGTGCAGCATAACGTAAGATCTTATTACTAATATCATCAAGCCCAGTTGTATTGTTGTTTTTTAAGGTTAAGAGATAACTGTGAACTTCACTGACTGTTAAGAATGGAATGTGTAACTGTTTAAAATCAGTACATCTGCTGTCCAGGAATGTTTGTAGTTCATGTAAGTCGCATACAGGAGCTGATACTGATGATTTAAGAACGTTGATTTCTTCTCTGAAATGTGTACTGATATGTGCGCTAGTGTATGTACGATTGATGGCGTGAGAATCAAATTCTTTTCTTTTATTTGATAGGGTATTTATGGCTTTCCAAATTGATTTACTGTCTGATTTATTCTGTATTAGATTCCTGAAGTAATTTTTTTTCTCTTGTCTTATTAAGTATTGAACTTTGTTTCTGAGTGAGCGGTAGGTCATAAAGTCCTTGATTTTGTGCGCCCGATCACGTTCTCTCATGAATTGTAGTATTTCAGGTGTTATCCAAGGTGACTTCGTCTGGTGTTTACTCTCATCTCTTTCATGGGAACATGTTTGTCTAATATATCTCTGAAGATCTTTAGCCAATATTCTATTGCCTCATCAGGGTCAGTTAGTTGGTACACGTGTGTAAGTGAAGATTCTTGCAAATCATTAAGGAATAATTCTATGTTAAATTTTCTGAAGCTCCTAAATTTCATACTGATGTGATTGTGTTAGATCTATGTTGAAGTCTCCAAGAATGATAATATCTTTGAACCTAAAGGTTGAAACCTCATCCATCATAGTCGTGAAATGATCGTACCACAGAGATGATGCATTTGGATTACGGTACAAAAGTCCAATAATTAATGGACTCTGGTTTGGCATTTTAACTTCCACCCAAATACACTCTACCTCTGATGATTCGAGGTCTTCTCTACGACTAAACTGGATAGCTGTGGAGACATACATTACTAGACCCGTTTCTAGTTTCCTGGTTGGGTCACGCCGGATCAGGTTAAAACCGTTAATTCTAATATCTTCATCGGTTATGTTCCTATTTAAACGGCTTTCAGAGAAGCCAAAAATGTGGAAATTTTGATGTAATATGTGTGTTACTTCAGGAATTTTACCTAATAGGTGATATACATTCAGATGGCCTAACATTCAGATGACATATAAGCAGCGGGGCAGTTTAAATGACGGACAATCAGAACACGCATGGGAACCAGTGGACATCTGAAAGGTGGAGCCAAAATACTTATTGGTTAATCCACCAAGCTGCACTTGAAGATAAAAAGGTGAATGGAGAACCAAGTGGGGGGCACAGAATGATGAACTAAGTAGGGACAGAACGAAGAAGAAAGAGGAGGAACAAACTGATTGACCATGTGTTTCAGATGGAATATAGTACAGAGTTTAGAATTCTCCTCTTATCAAAATGTGTAGAATATTGTGAAATAGGAGAACATTGAGAAATGCTGCATGTAGAGTATGATAGTTTCATATCGATGTGCTTCAACGACAAAACTAACGAATGTCATATTGCATCTTAGTACAAGAGATGTTGTAAATTCTAAGTCGAATATCTTATTTGTCAGAATTAAAGAAATAATGCAGTGAAATGTTCATCAGACTCCTCTGATTAGTGAAATATAATATTTGTGAAACATCAATGTGTTATGATCAGAGAACCAAAGAACGCTTCAACTGTCAGTCATCAAGAAAAATAGTTCACACGTTGTCAGTATTATATATGGTTCAGAGACTTGGGTTATGACCAAGACAATACAACAGAGGATACAAATATTCATAAACTACTCGTTGAGGAAGATTTTAAACATTAAATGACAGGACAGGATCAGGAATGAGGAGGTCTGGGAAAGGGCAGGACAAGAACCTATGAACCTACAAATCATGTCTAGAAAATGGAGGTGGATTGGCCACACTCTGGCACCAACATAACAAGACAGGCACTGATATGGAATCCTCAAGGAAATAGAAGATGAGGAAGACCTAGACTTACTTGGAGAAGAGAAATTATGACAGTGCTCAGAGACAAGGGATACATATGGAAGGAACCAGAGAATAATTCCAAGAACGGGGATGATTGGATGCTCTCAAGGGAGTGAAAGATGATGATGATGATGATGATGTGTGAATTTCTTAGGAATAGTAGTTTCAGAGTAGAGTGTGTGTGAATAGCTAAGGAGTAGTTGTCTTAGAGTAGATTATGTGTGAATAGCTTAGGAATAGTAGTTTCAGAGTAGAGTATGTGTGAATAGCTAAGGAGTAGTAGTCATAGAGTAGATTATGTGTGAATAGCTTAGGAATAGTATTTTCAGAGTAGAGTGTGTGAATAGCTAAGGACCAGTAGTTTCAGAGTAGAATATGTGTGAATAGCTTAGTAATAGTAGTTCTAGAGTAGAGTGTGTGTAAATAGCTAAGGAGTAATAGTTCTAGAGTTGATTATGTGTGAATAACTTAGGAATAGTAGTTTCAGAGTAGAGTATGTGTGAATAGTTTAATAGTAGTAGTTTCAGAGCAAAGTGTGTGTGAATAGCTTTTGAGTAGTAGTGTCATAATATATGCAAATAGTCTAAGAGTAGTAGTGTCATATGTGAATATCCTAAGGATAGTAATGTTATTGACTTGAAATTAACAAGAAAAAACAAAAATAATGAAATTTCTCATTAACCATGAAGGAATAATTTACATAGAAGGAACAGCTGTTGAAGAAGTAAACCAATCTGCATATCTCGGCAGCTACTTATTAAACAGAATCCTCTCTCTTCTTCTACTCATCTGCTTATATGTTATTCATCTCTCTGTAAACTTCCACTATTGTCCACTGTAAATACGACTCTTACGATTTTATCTCATTTAATCTATGACTGTTACACATTGTTTTGCATCTGTTGTGTTATTCACTTGGCAGACCTACTTGCTCCCAGGCCCACTCTCTTTCATTGGAATAACAGCAGCAGCAATATTATGTTTAAAGACTTTATTGATGCACAGGGTGACGATGACGATGTTGGCATGATTGACAGTGCATACGTATCCAAAAACTCATGACAGGACAAATCTCCACTCAGACAACATGTAGAATAAATTTCCGGCAGGTACAGCCGTCCATAGACATCACTGCAATCAGAACTTCTAGCTACATTTCTAACAGTTTTACACTAACTAGACACAGCACAAAGCTACATTTTGCCACAGACAAGCTAACCTAACCTACTCTGTCCAAAACTAAAACTTCAACTGTCTCCTCCTTTCCCCAAGTTGCTCCAGCTTAAATGTATGCCACAATTTTACACAGAACATTCTGGAAGCTTATCGCACATGACATCTGACACTCGTCTCCTTGTCTGTCTGCTGACCTTGGGTTTTTACTTTCTGTTTCTAAATTTAGCTAGTCTGGACAAAAAAACTCAAGTAAATATGTCATAGCTAACCTTGACATATCCACGTCATATCTAAGGGCTTTAAAAATTACGCCTAAGTACTAATTTTCTGCTAGATTCTTTCACTTTCATAGAAATAATATGTTAATTAATGTGCTATTCAAATACTGTTACACATAGACCAGGATGGTGAAACCAGGAAGGAAGTTAGAATTGCAAAAGCAGCATTGACTTTTAAGAATCTTGAGAACATATGGCATTCAGAAGTTATAAGCACAAAAACCAAGTTAAAATTATTCAATTCAAATGTGATATTCACACTCATTTATGCATGTGAAAGCTGGAAAACAACTAAAGAAACAAACAAGAAATTAGACGCTTTTGAAAACAAATGGCTCAGGAAAGTACTTGGTATAAAGTGAAATGAATTTAAGAACAACACAGAAATAAGGCAGATAAGCAGACAACAACCTGTCTCATGGGTGATCAGAAACAGAAGATGGACATATGTTGGTCATGTGCTGAGAAGAAACAACTAGAGAATCCCAAAACAAGCTATCAAGTGGAACAAAACAGGCCAAATAAAAAGAGGTCGACCACGTGAAACTCTAAAGAGGACATTGTTAAGAGAGGCCGGTTTAGTAGGAATAATATCCCTTGATGAGGTTGAAAAGCTCGCCAAAAACAGGAAATCTTGGCAAGATACCATACGAGTCCTATGTGACATTTAGTGGCACAGGAAGGATGTAAGATGTAAGTAGTATCATAGATCATGTGAGTAGCCTAGGAGTAGTAGTGTCATAGTCTGTATGAATAGCCTAGGAGTAGTAAAGTGTCATAGTATGTGTGAATATCCTATTAGTAGTATTAGTGTCATAATATGTGTGAATAGCCTAGGAGCAGTAGTGTCATAATAATTAGTGTATAAGTATACAACTATACATGAAGCACTGCAGTAAAGCTGTGATACCAGAATGTATAAACTAGAAAAAATGTAGGAACAGCTTTATTACTTAACAACTACAAAGTTGTGGCGTTTTGGTGTGAGCCTTAATCATACAAAAACATACAGGACGAAGAAATAGAGAGAAGAGATAAAGTATAGATTCACATGAATACTATTTAAAAAAAAAAATTAAATAGAGTACTTAGCTGTAAATTGTAAGGTGTGGCTTGTCTGGTGGTGTGTGTCAGGAATGGATTTAGTAGAACGTGGAGACTGTTTAAATGGAGACCTGTGATATGTCGTCAGTGGGATGTAACTGGGGGTGGTGGATGGGGAACCGGGAGGGGAGAGAGTGATACAGTGTTGACTTAGCCAGGAGAAGTTGAAATAGATGATTAGGGAAAAGAGGTTGCAAAGTGATGATGTGAGGAGGTTTGACAAGTAAGAAGGGGTGGAGCTTAGTGGAGAGGTAATATAATGATTGAAGATTAACTGTAGCTGAACAACGAGTTTAACCCATGTGACTTCAGTGTCCCATAATTTTGAATGCAGTGGTTCTCAAGCACCAGGCGGCTTGTGTCATCTGCGTGACATTGTTTGATGGATGTTACCAGTTCTCGCACCCACACCTGTAGATGATACCCCATCTCCTTCTCATCATCCTCCTCCTCCAACCTCAAATATAATCTGTATTCCTCCCAACTTGCCCCTTCTGATGATGAAAAACTAGTTCTCGCCAAAGGCCTTAAATTTATTCCTATCCACCCTCGGTGTGATTGCTATTTTTTAACTCCATGATGTTAAACAGTTCCACTGTCGACTACGACTTAAATATCACTTTGCTAACCAACTCACACAAGACCCCGATAATCCATTTGCACAATATGACCATCATAAATATAGCTGGACACCTTCCCCTGGGGCTTCCTAAGCTTTGGATCTGTATATTGATATGACGTGGCGTGAGATCCTTAACCTCCGACCACTAACCCTTAGACATTTTAATCTAAATAAGGGAGAGTCCAGGCCATTGTCCAAACTCCGGTGTCGGAGAGACATTGTGATAAAACTGGCACATAAAACATCAAATCTCGTATTTTGAAAAAAAGATTTATATATTGCGGAAGGAATGTCTCAACTCAGCAATATAAATTTCTATGCCCCATGTAAAAGCGATGCTACCCATTCATATAATGACATAGTGGAAGCAACAATTAAATACCTGATTACAGAAGGTGGCCTCCCACACCAAGCTGTTTTTCTTCACATTAAGGACAGCTGTTTAGGCACAAGTTCCTTCTATCTTCTTCCTAAAATCCACAAACCAAGTAACCCTGGACGTCCCATTGTATCAACGTGTTCATGCCTTACTGACCACATTTCTGACTTTTTGGACAGCATTTTCCAGCTGCTAGTACACAAACTACCCTCCTTTTTGAAAGATACCAACAATGCCTTAACATTTGATACAATCACACTCTCTCAACACCACACCTATCACATCTTTCTCCTTGATGTCTGCACCCTATACACTTCTATCCCCCATGAGGATGGACTCTTAGCACTCCGCTATTTTCTCGACAAAGACCCTCACCCCCACCATTAACACTGACACTATAATCAGACTTACATAGCTAGTAATAAACCTAAATTTTAAAAAAATTCAACGGTGAATACTTCGAGCAAATCAGTGGTGTTGCCATGGGAATAAAAATGGGTCCCAGTTATGCATGTCTATTTATGGGCTTTCTGGAAGTCAAATTGTGGGAAACCTACACTGGCAGACTTCCAGAATTCTGTAAATACGATGATGGCATTGGATTCACAGGTATGCCCAAAAAATTTATTGAATTTGCCAACTCACTCAATAATAACCTAAAATTCACTTATAAAATTTCTGACAAGTTTGTCATCTTTTTAGACATTAAAATTTCTGTAACCAACACATCCTTATCAATGAGTGTTAGAAAACGAGTCCTAAAATGCTATATTGAACCTATCTTGTTATATGGAAGTGAATCATGGACAATAGGCAAGTCTGCACAAAAATCATTGGAAGCAGCAGAAATGTGGTTTATTAGAAAAATGTTGCGCATCTCCTGGACAGCAAAAATAACTAATGAAGAATGTATGAGAAGAGCTGGAGAGACAAAAAAACCTTGTCAAAAAGATAGGAGAGAGAAATGTACTTTCATAGGACATGCAATGAGAAGAGGGGGCATTGAAAATATTATAACAACAGGAAAAATAGAAGGAAGAAGATCAAGAGGAAGACCAAGAGAAATGATACTGGACAGTCTGACGGGATGGTGTGAGAGGAGATCACCAACTGAGCTGGTGGCCTGCATGAAGGATTGTGTACTCTGGAGAAGCATAATAGCCAACACCAGTTGGCACGGCACCTGATGATGATGATGGTGACAACAAACAGTCTTGTCACCTCTGTATTTGTAAGCCCACCGACAGCCACACCTATTTGCTTTACACCTCCTCCCATCCTGAAGCCTGTAAGAACTCCATCCCATACTCTCAACCTCTCCGTCTTCGCCGCATATGTCAGGATAATTTGGACTTTATAGATCACTCCAACAAGTTATTAGAATTTTTCCATCATTGCCACTACCAAGAAAATGTCCTTCTTGAAGCCTTCAACCGTATCCAACTAGTGAGCCACAAGGAAAAAGCCTGTTACACCATCTAACAGAGTTAAGTTAGTACTGCCTTTCCACCCGCATGGTCAGATGGTTAAGAAAATTCTTTATCGTCATCTGCCGCTAATCCAACTCGACCCTGACACTCACGACATTTTCTCTGATCCACCCCTGTTGGCATACAAACGTGAGCCAAACCTTAAGGACATCCTCGTCCACAGCCACTTGAAGCAGAGCCTTACATATGTTGGCACCAGAAAATGTAACCACCCCTGTTGTGTTACCTGCCCAGTAGTCTGGGAAACGAAAACAATAACCTTTCTCAAAACTATCCTCATTCTTCATGAGGGATTTACATGTGAGTCCTGTAATTTGCAAAAGATGCAGGATAACGTATATTGGTGAGACTGGCCTCAGATTAGGGGACCGCATGCAAAAACATCTGTACGACATCACCCAGCATGCTTTGAAACCAGTCCCAAATCATTTCAGTAGCTCCAACCACAGAGGCAAATCTGATTTTCTGGTAACAGTCATCAAACAATGTCACACAGATGACACAAGCCGCCTGGCGCTTGAGAACTGCTGCATTAAAAATTATGGGACGCTGGAGCCACATGGGTTAAACTTGCTGTTCAGCTACACTTAACATTCTCTTCATTCATTATATTACCTCTCCACTAAGCTCCATCCCTTCTTACTTGTCAAACCTCCTCACATCATCACTTTGTAACCTCTCTTCCCCAATCATCCATTTCAGCTTCTCCTGGCTAGGTCAACATTGTATCACTCTCTCTCCCCTCCCGGTTCCCCATCCACCACCCCCAGTTACATCCCACTGACGACATATCACAGGTCTCCATTTAAATAGTCTCCACGTTCTACTAAATCCATTCCTGACACACACCACCAGACAAGCCGCACCTTACAATTTACAGCTAAGTACTCTATTTAATTTTTTTTTAAAAATAGTATTCATGTGAATCCATACTTTATCTCTTCTCTCTATTTCTTCGTCCTGTATGTTTTTGTATGACTAAGGCTCACACCAAAACGCCACAACTTTGTAGTCATTAAGTAATAAAGCTATTCCTACATTTTTCCTAGTTTATACATTCTAGTAGTGTCATAGTATGTATGAATAGTCTAGGAGTAGCAATGTGTCATAGTATGTGTGAATAGTCTATGAGTAGTAAAGTGTCACAGTACATGTGAATAGCCTGGAAAAAAATTATAAACAAAACACTTTTGATGTAAATAAAAAAATAATAGTAAGAGAATGACCTTGACTCTTTAACTGCAGACGACTCTGTTAGGACAAACTATTGTCTAGCCATGATACAACAACACACTATCAACCTGGCCACTTTGCATCCCTAAGAGCAGTGTTATTTATTTGTTCTTTAACATGAAACTTGGAGAGGACTATGAATCAGTTGTAGAACCAGACAGTCACTGGGAAAACAGCAAGCAAAAACTAAAGGGTAAAAAAGAAGGAAGGCAAAAGAAAAGTATCTTAATGGGCTGACTAACTGGTGCAGAAATATAATAGCAGCATGGCGAAATGGAAACACCAGGGACACACAGAAAAGAGAAGTTTGATTCCCAGATTAGATTGACTTGTAATAATTGAGTGAATATCAAACCTAATACACACCATCTAATGATACTTGAACATGAACAAAAATCAATGAAAGTCTTGTCTTTGATGCTCATGTATTACAGTAACAAGCAGATTTTCAGCTGTTTCAAGTTTCCATATCAAGAAATCACATTTATAACCTTTGAACATCTGTTCTCTTCTATTCTGTATGCAGTTTTTTAATTCAGCAGTATTTTTTGTTGGCATGTTCCATGATTTTTTTGTCAAGTCTTTGCCGTCGTGGTCTCCTCTTGTGCTGTCATCAGAAAAGACATGGTCTCCTTTTTTCACTATTCTATGTATACTTTAATATGGTTGTTGATTCTTGTTTTCTGTTTCCATGCACTGGTAAAATGGAAGTAGCATTTAAAGGTGACAAGGAGCTGGATGCAGTACAGTTTGCAGAGGATTGTCATCTTGGAGTTTGTGGGCTATAGATCAAATACTAACTCTGATTTCAAACCACCTGCTGCCTCGTGGGTTAGACAGAGTCAGAGGCTAACCAAGGACAGATCTTTGAAAGGCAAGGGGAAACCACCAATGTAGCTTCTCAAGAATCAGTCGTTGAGATCTACAGCCATTCAGTCAGGAACAGCGTAAACAGGGACACCAGAGGTGTCATCTTGTCTGGTATGGATAATCACATGCAACAAGTGATACCAGACTGTCAGCAAGTGGCTGTGCACAATGTTAAGAACAGCATAAAGATGGGAATATGGAGCATCAGAACATTAACAAAATTGGGGGAAGTTAGACAACATAAAGAGAGAAATGAAGAGAATAGGAATCAACATACCTTTTGGCTAAGATCAAAGTGTAGTTCTGCGCTCTGTAGAATCTACACTTTAATCGTTATTTTGGAACAGACGAGATGCTCGAGGCCTGCCCTGCACATTGAATGCTGGGGGTATGGTCCACATCTCGTTACGTGTGGGCCCGGTTTGCAGTACCACCAGGTCACGGCCTGTTGTTTTCATTTAAAAAAAAAAAAAGATGGAAAAATAAGGGAGTTAAAGTGTCTGAAGGATACAAAATAATATACTCAGGAGGAATAAATGTGAACGTGGAGTAGCGGTCATTTTGAATAAAGAAGCAGCAGGGATCGTTAGAGGATTCTGGTGCATATCAGATCAGAGTTGTAGTAGTAAAGATGAAAGGACACCCACCCAGCAGACGTAAACTTCATTCAGATATACGCACCAACAGCAGACATAACAACAGACATAGAGGAATTTTATAAGATTGTGGATGAAGCATTGAGACTTGTAACCATATGAGGTCAGCATAGTGCAAGGAGATTTAAATGCAAAAGTAGGAAAATGTCGGGAGTGAGAAGCAGTAGGAGAACATGGACTAGGGCAAAGAAATGAAAGGGGAGATAAATTAATAGAGTGGGTGGAAAATAATAGGATGATCATTGGAAACACATGGTTCCAGCAAACACCCCAGAAGGCTATGGACATGGGAATCACATATCAGAGGGCGTGGAATCAGATAGACTATACCATGATCAATATCACATTAGAAAACCATTAATATCTGTGAAAATGAGAGAAGATGCTACACCGTTCATGCATTGCTACTAGAAAGATTAAGGATTAGAATGAAGAGATTAAGAGCAAAGGGAAGGAATGAAAAGATGGATATAAGACAACTGAAAAGGGACCAAGACCTGCGAGGACAGTATAGCATCATAATAAGGAACAGATACAGTCCCATAGAAAAAATTGAGATAATTGGTGAAAAACTGGGCTTGCTCAGTAAGATTCCTTGAGATTTCTAGCAGACATCCAAAGAGATACTGAAGACAAAGAAGTGGCAAGCAAAGCAGCCTTAAATGACAAACAAGATAGTAGAAATGATGGAAAAAAGAAGAATATTAAAAAGTGAACCACTAGACACAAACAGATGAAAAACACAGTCAGGAATGAATGTAACAAGGCTAAAGAAAATATGGCTGAATGAGAACTGCAGGGAAATAAAATGGCATCATCAAGAGAACAGCTACAGCATGTATAAGAACATGGAAGAAATGACAGGAATAAGAGAACAGCACGTTTAAAGTCACAGGAAGGAAGCATCATTATGGATAGCAGAGAAATATAGAGGAGATTGGAGGAATACATAAGAGAATTTTATTATGATGAAAGGGAAGAGACTAATAATGACAGACTACATATATTAACTGCAATAGTTGAAGATGCTATATGCCATATGAAAAACAACAAAGCACCAGGACCAGATAACAAAAGAAGAAATAGAGGCAGTAGGAGAGTTTGGAATGAAATAATAATAAAAATGATGAATGACATTTACAGTAGTGCATATATTCCAGATGATTTTCTAACATCATTATTTATAGCCTTGCCCAAAAATCCAGGAGTAATAGAGTGCAAAGATCACAGAACTATCATTATCATTATATCAGTCTTAGGAGTCACATAACAAAAATTTGACTTGGCATAATCATGAGTAGCACAAAAAGACCAGAGGCTGCAGAAGAACAGTGCAGATTCAGTGAAGGAAAAGGCACAAGTAATGCAGTATATATCATAAGATCCCATAGAACTGGCTGTAGAAATGAAAAAGATCTGTACCTACGTTTTATAGATTATTGCAAGGTATTTGATAAAGTAAAACACAAAGAAATCATACAGATGTTAAAAGACATAAATATAAATAGAAAAGACCTGAGAATCATAAAACAGTTATATTAGAAACAAAAATCTGCAATCAGGATTGATAATCAAACAAGAGAGTATCAGAACATACAAGTAGGAGTACAGCAAGGATGCTTTTTATCACCTGACCTTTCTCCTTCTATAATGACAAGATTATGAGACATATTGAAAACATGCCTGGAATAACAGTGGATGGAAATGGCCTAAACAGTCTAAGATATGCAGATGACACGATACTGATAGCCCAAAGCAAAGAAGAGCTACTAGCCTTGTTAGACAAAATCGTAGAAAAAAAGTGAGGAGAAAGGACTTAGTTTAAATAATAAGAAGACAGAGGTCATGGTCATATCTAAGAAAGAAACACCAGCAAAATATAGCATCAAAGTAAAAGGCACAAATTTAAAGCAAGTGGACAAATTCAAGTGTTTAGGAACAATAACAACACAAGACAGAAGAGGAGAAATTGAAATAAGGAGCAGAATAGCCTAGGCCAAGTCAGCATTTATGAAATTGAAAAAACATACTTCATAATAAAGCTCTGTTGATGGACACCAAAAAGAGAATTATTCAGTGTTACATAGAACTCATGTTATTATATGGATGCAAAGCATGGATAGTAACAAAGAACATTTAGAATCTACAGGAAGCAGCGGAGATGTGGTTCCTATGAAAATTGATGAGAATGCCATGGACACCCAAGAAAAGAAATGAAGAGGTTCTAATGGAGGCTGGGCAAAAGAGAGAAATTATGACAAAATTCAGAACATGACAGTCAGGAAGTGGAAGAAACAGGACATTATGTGAGCCCTGTCAGAATATAGGACTGTCAGGAAGTGGGAGAAACAGAACATTATGTGAGCCTTGTCAGAATATAGGACTGAAAGAAACAGAACATTATGTGAGCCTTGTCAGAATATAGGACTGAAAGAAACAGAACATTATGTGAGCCCTGTCAGAATATAGGACTGTTAGGAAGTGAAAGAAACAGAACATTATGTGAGCCTTGTCAGAATATAGGACTGTTAGGAAGTGAAAGAAACAGAACATTATGTGAGCCTTGTCAGAATATAGGACTGTTAGGAAGTGAAAGAAACAGAACATTATGTGAGCCCTGTCAGAATATAGGACTGTTAGGAAGTGAAAGAAACAGAACATTATGTGAGCCTTGTCAGAATATAGGACTGAAAGAAACAGAACATTATGTGAGCCTTGTCAGAATATAGGACTGTTAGGAAGTGGGAGAAATAGAACATTATGTGAGCCCTGTCAGAATATAGGACTGTTAGGAAGTGGGAGAAATAGAACATTATGTGAGCCCTGTCAGAATATAGGACTGTTAGGAAGTGAAAGAAACAGAACATTATGTGAGCCTTGTCGAATATAGGACTGTCAGGAAGTGGGAGAAACAGGACATTATGTGAGCTCTGTCAGAATATAGGACTGTCAGGAAGTGGGAGAAACAGAACATTATGTGAGCCTTGTCAGAATATAGGACTGAAAGAAACAGAACATTATGTGAGCCTTGTCAGAATATAGGACTGTTAGGAAGTGGGAGAAATAGAACATTATGTGAGCCCTGTCAGAATATAGGACTGTTAGGAAGTGAAAGAAACAGAACATTATGTGAGCCTTGTCAGAATATAGGACTGTTAGGAAGTGGGAGAAACAGAACATTATGTGAGCCTTGTCAGAATATAGGACTGTTAGGGAGGGAGAAACAGAACATTATGTGAGCCTTGTCAGAATATAGGACTGTATAGGAAGGGGAGAAACAGAACATTATGTGAGCCTTGTCAGAATATAGGACTGTTAGGAAGTGGGAGAAACAGAACATTATGTGAGCCTTGTCAGAATATAGGACTGTTAGGAAGTGAGAGAAACAGAACATTATGTGAGCCTTGTCAGAATATAGGACTGTTAGGAAGTGAGAGAAACAGAACATTATGTGAGCCTTGTCAGAAAATATATCCTCAACCCAGCGCGTCACAGGTGGCGGATGGTGAAAGTCCTCCAGATATGGAGGATCCCTGTGAATAAGGAGTTGTCCAAATAAGCGGGCGCGGACCAACTGGCGGTAGACTCAGAGAGCGAAGTGGGGTAGTAGGTGGCTCTACTACTCCTATAAAGTGCCTCAGGTGCTCAGTGAAGGGAATACCAGGCGGGTCAGAGGCCCATTAAAACCTCTCGCTCCCGCTGCCTTGCGGGTAGGACAGGGAGTCCAAAGGCTAGCGGAGAGTCCGTTCACAAACCGACAGAAGGCAACGGGAAACCACTGTTGTAGTTCCCAAGAATAGTTATGCTTGAACAGAATAATCTGTTCATCATGAACGACGTTAATGGACGTTCCTCTGGAACAGCCTCGTCCAGTAGGGCAGCTCACGAGCCACAGGTGAGGCCAGATCGTCATCAGGCTACTGGTGGCAAAACTCATTCATTCATTTGCATGTCCCTTGCGGAACTTTGCCTCCCAAACAGCACTCCTGTAGGCCTCTCAGTTGTGAGCAAGATGGCCTGCTGCTGCTGCATCCATTTGCAGATCGTCAATGATTTCTTGCAGCCATCTTCGTTTTGGTCTTCCTCTTTTTCTTTTTCCCATTATGTATCCTTCCAATATGGTCTTCTCTAAATTATCATGACGTTTAATGTGTCCAAAATATTTAAGTTTTCTCTCTTTAATCCTCTTTACTAGCCAGCCTTCTTCAATATTAAGGTGGCAAAACTAACAAGTTCAAAATAACAACATGAAATGTTAGAACTTTATTCCAGGCTGGAAAATTAGAAAATGTAAAGATGGAAATGGAAAGGATGAAGATCAACATATTAGGAATGAGTGAAGTTAGATAGACAGGTGCAGGAAAGATAAACTCAGATAAATATACAATAATATATTCAGGAAGTGAGAAACATGAACGAGGAGTAGGAATTATATTTGATGAACAAACGGCAAGGACAATTGTAGGATATTTGAACATCTCAGACAGAGTCCTGCTAGCCCAACTGAAAGGACAACCAGTAAACATAAATATTATACAAGTGTACGCTCCAACATCTGAAAGTTCTGAAGAAATGTACAGATATTTTATAATGACATAGAGACAGCACTAAAACACACAAAGTCACATGAAGTTACCATATTCATGGGAGATTTTAATGCCAAAGTTGGTAAAGGAAGAACTTCAGACATCGCTGGTGACTATGGACTGGGGGAGAGGAATGACAGAGGTTATAAATTAATTGAATGGGCAAGAATACATAGCATGATTGTAGGAAACACCTGGTTTAAACAACATCCTCGAAGACTGGCAACGTGGTGCAGCCCAGACAAAAAGACATTTAACCAGATAGACTACATATTAATCAACAAACGATTCCGCAATGCATTACTGACAATAAAAACCATGCCATGAGCTGACTGCAATAGTGACCATGATCCACTCTGTGGAAAAGTTAGAATAAAGCTAAAGAAAGCATGCAGAAAAGTGAGAAACATCAAACTGAATACAGAACTTCTTAAAAATGACCAAGAACTGCGAGAACAATACAAAGTTATTTTAACAAATAGATATAATGCAATAGCAAACATAAATAGTATAGATGAACAATGGGAAATGTTAAGAGATTCTACCCACCAAACTGTTAAGGAGATAATACCACCGAAAAAAGAAGCCCCTAAAAATAAATGGATGACAGACGACATCTTAGGACTGATGGACAAGAGGAGGAGGAGTAAAAATAACGAGGAAAAATATAGCAAGATAAATAAAGAAATAAGACGCAAATGCAGAGAAACAAAAGAAGTGTGGTTAAATGAACAGTGCAAGACAGATAGAGGACTCTCGTAATAAAGACAGCAAAAACATGCACAAACGAATTAATGAACTCACAGGCAGGAAAACAAAATATACCACAGGATGCCTGAAATCGAAAGAAGGTAAAATGTTAATGGGAAAAGAAGACATTGTGGACAGAGTATATCGGTGAGCTATATGGAGGAGAAAGACCAGAATTAACACCAGATACTGAAAACTGTGATGGACCGCCAATACTTGAAGATGAAATCATAGATGCCATCAAACACATGAAGAAAGGAAAAGCGACTGGGCCTGATAATATAACAATAGAAGAAATAGAGGCACTAGAGGAGACAGGAATAAAAATAATAACCAAGTTACTGAATGACATTTACAACAGTGGTTATATTCCCAGTGACCTGATTAAATCCAGGTTTATAGCACTACCAAAGAAACCAGGTGCAAAGGAATGTGATGACCACCGGACTATCAGCCTCTCATGTCACATAACGAAGCTACTTCTGAGAATAATTATGAGAAGAACAAGGAAAAAGATAAAAATGGAAATAGCAGATGAAAAGTTTGGATTTGTTGAAGGAAAGGGAACACACAATGCCATTTATGCTTTACGAACACTAACAGTAAGAGCTTTAGAAACACAGAAAGATCTCTACTTATGCTTCATTGATTACACCAAGGCATTTGACAAGGTGAAACATAATGAAATTATTAAAATGCTTGAAGACATCAATATAGACAGCAAATACTTGAGGATTGTAAAACATCTATACTGGCAGCAAGAAGCAGCAGTTCGAGTTGAAAATAGAATTGGAAAATATCAACCTATAAAACAAAGGGTGCGACAAGGATGTGTACTATCTCCAGACCTTTTTCTCTGTACAGCGAGAATATTCTAAGAACAATCATCACAGAACCAGGCATAAAATTGGAGGATACAATATTAACAACCTTCGGTATGCTGACGACACAGTACTGATAGCTGAGAACCAACAAGACTTGCAAAATCTCTTGGATAAAGTCGCCAAAGAAAGTGAACAGAAAGGCCTTACTTTGAACATCAAAAAGACAGAGACTATGGTTATATCTAAGAAACAGAATCCACCAGCATGCAGTATTAAATTAAATGGAACTATTCTAAAGCAGGTGCAGAAATTCAAATACCTTGGAGCAGTAATAACTTCAGATGGGAAATGCAGAACAGAAATTAGGAACAGAATAGGCCAAGCAAAGACTGCATTTCAGAGAATGAGAAACATATTAGCTAACACATCTTTATCAATGAATGTTAGAAAACGAGTCCTAAAATGCTATATTGAACCTATCTTATTCTGTGGAAGTGAATCATGGACAATAGGCAAGTCTGCACAAAAATCACTGGAAGCAGCAGAAATGTGGTTTATTAGAAAAATGTTGCGAATCCCCTGGACAGCAAAAATAACTAATGAAGAATGTATGAGAAGAGCTGGAGAGACAAAAACCTTGTCAAAAAGATAAGAGAGAGACAATGTACTTTCATAGGACATGCAATGAGAAGAGGGGGCATTGAAAATATTATAACAACAAGAAAAATAGAAGGAAGATCAAGAGGAGGACCAAGAGAAATGATACTGGACAGTCTGACGGGATGGTGTGAGAGGAGATCACCAACTGAACTGATGGCCTGCATGAAGGATCGTGTACTCTGGAGAAGCATAATAGCCAATGCCAGTCGGCATGGCACCTGATGATGATGATGATGATGTCAGAATATAGGAGTGTTAGGAAATGGAAGAAACAGAACATTATGTGAGCCCTGTCAGAATATAGGAGTGTCAGGAAGTAGGAGAAACAGGACATTATGTGAGCTCTGTTATGAATATAGGAGTGTCAGGATGTGGGAGAAACAGGAGGAGTGTCAGGAGGTGAGGAAACAGAACATAATCTCTGTCAGAATATAAGAGTGTCAGGATGTGGGAGAAACAGGACATTATATGAGCTCTGTCATAAATAAGGAGTGTCAGGAAGTGAAAGAAACAGGACATTATGTGAGCTCTGTTATGAATATAGGAGTGTCAGGATATTACAGAAACAGGATATTATGTGAGCTCTGTTATGAATACAGGACTGTCAGGATGTGGGAGAAACAGTACATTATATGAGATCTGTCATGAATATAGGAGTGTCAGGAAGTGGGAGACACAGAACATTATATGAGTTGTGTTATGAATATAGGAGTGTCAGGATGTGGGAGAAACAGGACATTATATTAGCTCTGTTATGAATATAGGTGTATCAGGAAGTGGGAGAAACAGGACATTATGTGAGCTCTGTCATGAAAATAGGAGTGTCAGGAAGTGGAAGAAACAGGACATTATGTCAGCTCTGTCAGAAGATAGGAGTGTCAGGAAGTGAGAGAAACAGGAGGAGTGTCAGGAGGTGAGGAAACAGAACATAATCTCTGTCAGAATATAAGAGTGTCAGGATGTGGGAGAAACAGGACATTATATGAGCTCTGTCATAAATATGGGACTGTCAGGAAGTG
>CM019720.1:42050877-42063875 GCA_009760885.1 Achatina immaculata
GTATATGAGCATCTGGTCATGAGTTCCCAGATGACAAGTCCACAAGCGTACATATCAATACGCAAGAATGAGTCCAGGTTGAAGCAGATGGCGCCCTCCAGAACCTCTGGTGCCATGTAGCGACGAGTACCCACCTATGGAGAAAAGAAAATACATGCAAGATGCAAAGAATTCTGTACTGAGTATAGGACAAAGCTATATCATCATTTGACCTGAAGGCAGTTGGTGACATCATCAGAACAGGTAAATCAAACCTGGCCAGTCTTATCTTCCATCAGTAATGCTCTTTACAAGCTACTATGTTATCAACATTCTCCAAGTCGTGCAATTCATCTTTAAGCCAATTCTACAATGCAACGACGGTCACCATAACATGTTTTCCCCAGTGATTTACTTTTTTCCCCTCATCAAGCTGTTCACCACAGCATCGGCTGGAAAGATCTCTCTAATCTGCTTTGTGGGAGATCCTTCAATAGCAACCACATTATCAAAGTAAGAAAGGCGCACCTGTTCAAGCATTGTCTGTCTATAACAGACAAGACTGACAGCTCCCATGTGAGAGGAGACAATTGATGAAAGAACTTTACAAGAACTGTTACTGTTAACACAGAAGCTAAGAAACAAAATATCAGACAATGTTAAAGAGAAATATACAACATATCTGGATACAAACACAGCAGTTCACTAAACAATAACATACAACATATCTGGATACAAACACAGCAGTTCACTAAACAATCAGATTAAAAAAAAAAAAAAACAAAGCAGTTTGTAAATTAATCAGACAGAATATAAAGTTGTTCCCCTTTTTATACATGGGATCAATATCCACAGTTACACTAACGTGCGGGTTTGAAAAAATATGAACAAAAATTTCATGCATGCCCTCCTGTATGAGTGGCACCATGAATTATATCCTGGTCAGCCACATGCTCATCTGTGAGAGACAGAAAGAGACAGAAAGGAAAAGAGAGAGAGAGAGAGAAGAGAGAGCGAACACTCTCATGTAAATACTCATTCACACATATCTGAGTTATACATATGTCCTCCCTCCTATTTTATTATTGTACTGTCTTTTTACATAACCATATTATTCTATTTTTGTGTTCATTATTTTTGTTGTCTTACTGTGTATAATTTTAAAATGTAACTGTATCATAGGTATGCATGCATGTTAAAAATTATATAAGGTATGCAGTTTCAAGCATCCACAAAAAGGATTGGAACCAAATGGCCACTGATGCAGGGGGACCACTGTATGAATAAAACCACAAGTTTATGAAACAATCAGACAGAATATCTGCATTCAAACACAATAGTTTATGAAAAAATCAGACAGAATGTCAGCATTTAAATACAACAGTTTATAAAACAATCAGACAGAACATCCACGTTCAACACAACAGTTTATAAAACAATCAAAATATATATGTACAAATACAACATTTATAAAGCCATCAGACAGAATATATGTGTACAAACACAACAAATTCTAAAACAATCAGAATATATGTGTACAAAAAGTTTATAAAATAATTATATAGTTGTATTGATGTATACAAACACAACACTTATAAACCAATGAGATAAAATAAATTTATCTGTTTATTTTACAAACTGTTGTATTTATATAAAACATGATGTATTTTGTGTTTCAAAAATGTACATGGACTGTATGAAAGCAAAGTGTAAGAACTGTTTCACCATGGTCAAAATACATCATGTGTGAATATAAACACCATAGTTTGTAAAATAATTAGATATAACATATTTACATCAACATATCATTTTACAAAACAATCAGATATATGAGCATAAGAGAAAAAAAAAAATGTAAACTGTAAGCCAGAGTTACTCTAGATCACTTCCTTTCCTATTAGATTACAGGATCAAGTCTGATCAACTATGGCTTACTAGACCTCCTATCATCTTGTAATTGATATAAACCACCTTTGAAAACCCGGGTTAAACTAGAAACACATAACAGAGATACATTATGTGTAATACACAGAAAGATATTCTAGTTCATTTACCTGTGGGTGGGTTTCATTGAACATTTTCCCTGGCTCAAACTTAAGCGCTAGTCCAAAGTCAGCGATGCACGCTGTCAGGTCCTGCTTGAGCAGGACATTCTTGCTCTTGAAGTCCCTGTGAGCAATGGCTAACTTGGCCCTGGAACCATAGGATGCTGGGATTTCATCGTGAAGATAAGCAAGTCCACATGCCATGGACTCTCCAATTCTGCACAGCTGGGCCCATGTTATGGTATTGCCCTTTAGGTAATCAGACAAGGAGCCTACAAGATATTAAACATTTTTATGAGTACTGGAGACGATAAATGATTTGAACACACACAGCCGATAATAATTATAGTTCAAACATATATAAGACCTCTAGTTCCAACATAACATCCACCATACTTAGTATGACAATAAACTACTGAGCCTATACTATGCTAGCTAATCAGAAAAGTAGGAGCACCCATTCTCAACTTATCCCTTATATCAGTCACCCACATGCAACATATTTTACTACCATAAACTTCTCTGACAACATAAATGCATAACTCTAGAAACATGTAATGAACAGTTAAATGATCACAGAACACAGTCACTTGAAACAGACAGTACCATGGTTATGTGGTGCATAAAGTTCACTTTCCCATTCAAAAGAATTTTAATTAAAAAAAATATCTCCCTTGTTACACACCCTGATAAGACATTGGAGTGAGCCTTTGTGCCCATACCCTGCCTAATGACACTGCTGGCCACAGTGCACTTGCTGCAATCTCAGACGTATTCATCATCTACTGCAGAACACTCGACTCACCTTAAATAATCTCATGAATCTCATACTGTTAACTCTCTAACACTGGCAATACAGAATTCTCATCGCTGCAGAAGATCAACGGATTTGGTAAGATAAATTTGTTTGCTTTTAATTTTTAGCATTCTGAACTTATTTATCAGTCCCAATTTCATTTTTATGCAAAAAAAAAAAAAGAAATTTTATGATGTTTTCGCCTTGTGTTAAAAATGTAAACAAATGAATTTCAATGCATGCCTGTTTACAATGAGTTCAAAGTTGCTGTTGTGTTATCTCCTCCTTCATATACCTCTCAGTGTTGAGGGGACAAATAGATGTCCTGATAGGGCTCGGCTGTGTGCTTTGTACAGTGGGATAATGAAGGCTTCTGTCATTTCCTCCCTCCATCTTTTGTTGGGCGGACTCTTCCTGTTACCTATGAATCTGAGTGTGAATGTTTTTTGTGGTACGCTGTCTGGTGGTAGTCATGTGACATGGCCAAACATGGTTCAATGTGCTAGTACTTATAATATATTTTAGTACCGTGGAGTCAGATTCAGATAATGAGCCTGAAACTGATCTTGAATCAAGTGATGATGAGGAGTGGATACTTGAGAAGTCATCAGATGACAGTCATGGCACTGATCTAACAAATATTACACCAATAAATGTGATGCCTGGGCCATGGTAAGCTGATGGGATGTCATGGCAATTACAAGACTTCTGAAAGTTTTGAAAACTACAACTGGGCTGTAGACATGTCCATTCTACAATTTTTTAAATTGTATGCAGTAAGAATTTGTATGGATGTATGAAAGAAAAGTGTAAGAATCTGCTTTTGTTTCAGCCTGGTCAAAAGACATCAAATGATTAGAGAATAATGTGGAACAAGGGCAGATATTTGTTTCGTCAAAATATAAGAGACAAGCCAATACCAGAAGATGCCGCAATAGGCTTCACACATGATTCTGATGTTTATGTTGGTAAACAGATAATGGATACAGGCTGCTCTTGGTCATTTTTACACTGGGGTTCACTTATTGAAGGATCTGTGGAAATTAGATGCTAGGACACGTAGTACAATTTTGAGAAACAGGAAGGGCTTTTCACCAACATGAACAGACATTAAAATATATGAAAAGAACTCTATCATAAGGAACATGAGGTGTGTAAAGAATACTGAGCTTTTCATAATGCAATGGAGGGAAAAATAAGACTGCAGCACTGAAGTCAACGAGAAGAAAATGGGGAATTTAGGGAGCTATTTGTTAAACAACCAGATCTTATCAGGGAATCAGTAAATGAATGGGGTAGACAAAAGTAATCTGTTGATAAACAGGTATGTCAGAAAGAGTGGGGTAGATGAAAGTAATCCGTTGATAAACAGGTATGTCAGAAAGAGTGGGGTAGATGAAAGTAATCCGTTGATAAACAGGTATGTCAGAAAGAGTGGGGTAGATGAAAGTAATCTGTTGATAAACAGGTATGTCAGAAAGAGTGGGGTAGATGAAAGTAATCTGTTGATAAACAGGTATGTCAGAAAGAGTGGGAAGGACAAAAGTAATCTGTTGATAAACAGGTATGTTAGAAAGAGTGGGGTAGACAAAATTAATCTGTTGATAGAAAGACAAACAAATACTTGAAAACAGTTTTTTTCTTTCTTTTTTTATTTAGACGCTGCAAGGGTGACTGCATATACTTTATTTGAGTATTGGAGAAACAGCAACTTAATCATAATTGAAAAGGCCAACTGAAAATGAACATTCAGATTTGAGTGAAGAACTTGTTGGAGAGTTAGGAAACATATGGTTATATGATGAAGTGCATGCTGTAACAGCAAAGCCTGTGCTTGCTTTCTTGCTGATGCATCTTGAAGTAACATGTAACTGGTGAAACTGCAAACTCTGTTATCAGACCATTACAAAAACAAAAGAGAAGTAAAAATGAGTCTTGATGTCAAACATGTGATACTTATTTATGATTTCAAAAAGGGACAAACTGCTTATATGTCTATTATAAACAATAGAAAATTATAATCATCATCATCAGGTGCCATGGCTGTTCACAATGGTGGTCATTTTCTCCGCAGATCTTGATACTTCATATTTTCCATTCTGCTAGGTCTATAGCTTTTTATTGTATCATCCATGTTAGACTGTCCATGATTTTCCTTTTTCTCTTGGTTTTCCCCAGAATCTCTTCCCATTTATCTTTCATATTGTTGTGATGTTTTCAAGCCCTCCTCTTTACACTGTATGCACTTTGAAAGATGGCTCATTTTCTTATGGATTTAATTAAGTTTCTCTCATCATCTGCTTTTGTTAAACATTCCTTGTCTGTCATCTAGCTGCCTATGGTATTCTTAACATTCTTCTAAGAAGTCACATATCTTTTCCTTGATCTTAGATACAGCTTCATACAAGTCACAAGTGCTCCCTTTGTCCCATTCTTACTTGCTGTAGATCGCACATGTGAATTTACATTATCTATTCCTATTTCTTCGTCCCATATACTTTTGTATGATTAAGCTGTGAACTGAAACGTCACAACTGTGTGCTTGTTAACATTTAATATCAGAATTTCTACTTTTTGTTTGAAATAGTCTCAATCATGACTATCACAGCTTTACTGTAGCGGCTTTGTGCATATTTAGTTTTATAAACTTATACTCAAAAACTATTTTGCTCCTTTATCATTTTTTTAGTGGATATTATATGCAAGCAGCCTGTCTAGTCATTGTCCAAAAATACAGTCTTTTGGTAGGTGACCTTCATCGCCGTGTGCAAATCTTGTGTTTATTCTGTTTGAGGTTGCTCAAAAGTTCCAGTCCATTCTACAATTTTTTTATATCTTTTTTTTTTACTTTTTGATTGTGTGATCTAGCCTATGTGTGCATTCTGCATGCTTGTTGAACTTTTTAAAAAAATTATGTGTATGCATATCCCCAACCCAGCGCGTCACAGGTGGCAGATGGTGAACGTCCTCCAGACATGGAGGATCCTGGGAATAAGGGTTTACCCAAATAACCACGTGCGGACCAACTGGCGATAGTCTCAGAGAGTGAGGTGGGGTAATAGGTGGCTCTACTACTCCTATAAAGTGCCTTGTGTGCTCAGTGAAGGGAATACCAGGCAGGTAAGAGGTGCCTTAAAACCTCTCGCTCCCGCTGCCCTGCGGGTAGGACAGGGAGTCCAAAGGCTAGCGGAGAGTCCGTTCACAAACTGACAGAAGACAATGGGAAACCACTGTTGTAGCTCCCAAGAAAAGATATGCTTAAACAGAGTAATGGATTCATCATTAACGATGTTAATGGATGACACAAAGTCATGAGAAGTTACTATAGTGATGGGAGATTTTAATTCTAAAATTGGTATAGGAAGAACTTCAGACATTGTTGGTGATTACAGATTGAGAGAGAGGAATGATAAAGGTAGTAAATTAATTGAATGGGCAAAAACACACAGCATGGTTGTAGGAAACACCTGGTTTAAACAACATCCCTCAAGACTGGCAATGTGGTGCAGCCCAGACAGAAAGACTTTTAACCAGATAGACTACGTATTAATCAACAAACGATTCCAGAATGCATTACTGACAACAAAAACCATGCCAGGAGCTGATTGCAATAGTGACCATGACCCACTATGTAGAAAAATTAGGATAAAGCTAAAGAAAGCAATCAGAACAGTGAGAAAATCGAACTGAATGCAGAACTCCTTAAGAACTGTGGGAACAATACAGTGGTATTGTAATAAATAGATACAATGCAATAGCAAAGATAAATAGTATAGATGAACAATGGGCAGTGTTAAGAGATTCTATCCACCAAACCGCTAAGGAGAGAATACCAAGCTCCCACAAATAAATGGATGACAGATGACATCTTGGGACTGATGGACAAGATAAGGAGGAATAAAAGTTACCAAGAAAAATATAACAGGATATATAAAGTAAATAAAGAAATAAGACACAAATGCAGAGAAGCAAAGGAAGTGTGATTAAATGAACAGTGGAGACAAATAGAGGACTCTCATAAAAAAAGACAGTGAAAAAATGCACAAAAGAATTAGTGAACTCACAGGCAGGAAGACAAAATATACCATAGGATGCCTGAAATATGCCTGAAATCAAATGAAAGTAAAATGTTAATGGGAAAAGAAGACATTGTGGATAGATGGACAGAATACACTGGCGAGCTATATGGAGGAGAAAGACCAGAAATAACACCAGATACTGAAAACTGTGATGGACCACTAATACTTGAAGATGAAATTATAGATGCCATCAAACACATGACGAAAGGAAAAGTGACTGGGCCTGATAATATAACAACAGAAGAAATAGAGGTGCTAGAGTAGATGGAAATAAAAATAATAACCAAGTTACTGAATGACATTTACAACAGTGGTACCTTGTGACCTGCTTAAATCCACGTTTATAGCACTACCAAAGAAAACAGATTCAAAGGAACGTGATGATCACAAGACTATCAGCCTCTCGTATCACATAACAAAGCTACTTCTGAGAATTATTATGAGAAGAATAAGGAAAAAGATAAAAATGGAAATAGCAGATGAACAGTTTAGATTTGTTGAAGGAAAGGGAACACACAATGCCATTTATGCTTTACGAACACTAACATAAAGTGCTTTAGAAGTACAAAAAGATCTCTACTTATGCTTCATTGATTACACCAAGGCATTCGACAAGGTGAAACATGATGAAATTATTAAAATGCTTGAAGACATAAACATAGACAGCAAAGACATGAGGATTGTAAAACATCTATACTGGCAGCAGGACGCAGCAAATCGAGTTGAAAATAAAACTGGAAAATATCAACCAATAAAACATGGAACATGACGGGTGCATACTACCTTCAGACCTTTTTTCTCTGTACAGCAAGAATATTCTAGGAACAATCATTACAGAACCAGGTATAAAAGTAGGAGGATACAATATTAATAACCTTCATTATGCTGACGACACAGTACTGATAGCTGAGAACCAACAAGACCTGCAAAATCTCTTGGATAAAGTGGCCAAAGAAAGTGATCAGAAAGGGCATAATTTGAACATCAAAAAGACAGAGGCTATGGTTATATCTAAGGAACAGAATCCACCAACATGCAGTATAAAATTAAATGGAACTATTCTAAAGCAGGTGCAGAAATTCAAATACCTGGAGCAGTAATAACTTCAGATGGGAAATGCAAAACAGAAATTAAGAACAGAATAGGCCAAGCAAAGACTGCATTTCAGAGAATGAGAAACATATTATGCAACACATCCTTATCAATGAATGTTAGAAAACGAGTCCTAAAATGCTATTTTGAAACTATCCTGTTATATGGAAGTGAATCATGGACAATAGGCAGGTCTGCACAAAAATCACTGGAAACAGCAGAAATGTGGTTTATTAGAAGAATGTTGCGAATTCCCTGGACGGCAAAAATAACTAATGGAGAATGTTTGAGAAGAGCTGGAGAGACAAAAAAAAAAAAAAAGAGAGACAATGTACTTTCATAGGACATGCAATGAGAAGAGGGGGCACTGAAAATATTATAACAGGAAAAATAGAGGGAAGAAGAGCCAGGGGAAGACCAAGAGAAATGATACTGGAAAGTCTGACGAGATGGTGTGAGAGGAGATCACCAACTGAGCTGATGGCCTGCATGAAAGATTGTGTACTCTAGAGAAGCACAATAGCCAATACCAGTCGGGACTACACCTGATGATGATGATTATGCATATAACATCAAGAAATTGGAATTATTTACTGATTACGCATGACAGAGGAGAAGATAAGTTTTGCTGTCTTCCGACATCTTTTTCTTCTTTCAAAGTTGAAAATTTAGTCATATTTGATTTTTAAATTCTCAGATACAGGTATAGAAATGAATATTTTATACTTTCTGCTGTGGATTCATACAGTTCAGCATAGTATCTTTAATCAAGAAGCAAATTGGTGGGATTTTTTTTAAAGGAAAAGACTGACTCTTTCTTCCTAAAATATTTATTTAAAAAAAAAAATTGCAGCCACAGGTGGTTAAAATGTATTAGTTTTACTTTAGTTCACCCTTTACTGTGCTTATCGTCAACATTTCTATTTATTATGCCATATTTCTTACAAGTACATCTTTATACTTAACTTCAAGGCTAGGGACTCGGAAATTTTCCCTACACTGTAGCTCTGAACTCATTTCCTCTGTGCCAGTATAGTACTGCCACAAGGGAAATAACTTTAATTCTGTAAGATGGAGAACTATATTATTTCAAGAACTTTACTAATATTTCGAGAACTTTCAGTAATGTTCACTAGTCCTGTTTGTTGTTAAATCTGACTAAGTTAGGGTGAACTAGTACAGTACGGAAAGTCTGAGTATCACGAGAAAGGTAGAAAGAAGTTTCTAGATCCTAAAAGCGTGCATTATAATTGGCACGAGTTGGAAAGCGCGAAGTCCCGAGATTTTACAGCGGAGCCGGGAAATATGAAATGGTAAAATGGAAAAAAATGGGAGAAACTCACGACAGAGGACTCGGACAGAATTCAGTCAGAGATGGCTCAGACGTAGGATTCAGAGATTGTTGGTAGCTGAAATTGTCTTTTACTAGACATGACTGATAAGCAGAATCATGTACTGTCATAGCTGGAGAACAGCTATTCAAGAACTGAAGTCTGCAAGTATGTCTTGAGTCATATTTTATTCCTATGGCTGGATAGTTCCCTTGCTGGGACACTTGGCACTATTTTTTTTTTTTTTGGGTAGGGTTTGATCCATCCTTCATCTCATCACCACATCTATTCTCATATTAAAGCTTCCTTGATTTCTTGGAAACTATAAACTGGAGACTCTGTTGTGACAACATGTTCATTTCTTGTGTTGCATCATGGAATGACAGGCTGGTTATTGTTAGTCTTGTGCTCAAGGACATCTATACTGTAACCGAGTGAACCTGTTGTGTACCTGTGTTGTGCCGTTACTTTGCATTTAGTTTAGTAACACACTTAGCGGATTCCAATTCTTGGAAGTTTTAACTTGGAATAGTAAAAAGAAAGCTAATTACACTCACGCTCTTTTAGTAAAACACCAGCTGGCAATCTAACTGTTCTTTCAATAGTCATGGTAATTGCTTCTTATATAAAACTATCCTATTTTACCGCTTTATGACTAGTTTCCTCAAGCTCATGATAACTACTGTTATAAGCTAAACAAACAGTAGTGTCTTGTTTTGTTAAAGACTTGGTCCACATTTAGCAAAAGTGTTGTGTTTGCTGTTGCTGTCAGACATACCAATGCCCAATCATTTCATACCCAAGAACTTATACAAACCATACAAACACTACACAAAATAGTGATGTCTATGCCAATAAACACGGAACCTAATATATAGGTCTTTAAAAAATTCATGATTAATCTCATGCATGACTTTCTTCTGAAGCTTACGACACTTAATTAAGAGATAGTTATTCATATACATACCCTAGTCAGACAGATATTCATATACATACCCTGGTTTGAAAGACAGCTATCATATACATACCCTGGTTTGAAAGACAGCTATTCACATCCATACACTGATTTGATGGACACCTATTCATGTACATAACTTGGTATGATGGACACTATTCGTACATACCCTAGTTTGATAGCTATCAACGTGGTAGACATACATGTACATACCTCTCTCGTGGAACAGCTCTGTGACTGAGCCAGAGCTCAGTGGTATGGCTGTCCTCTTTCTTCTCTGATGCAATGAATCGAAGGATGTTGTCATGTTTCATGTGAGGAAGACTGTAGATGTCCCTCTGACACCCATGACTGCTTGTCCTGGAGTGGGAATATCTTTACTGCCACATGTCTGAAGGTGCCAGCAGGCAAAACCATGCCTTTGTAGCCTTCCCTAACAAGTAAAGAAAAAACGTTTAAAAATCAGTGAAGCCTTTCAAATTCTGGCTGCTGAAACAAGATCACAGATGCTACCTGTTACCAGTAAATCAAGCATGTTCTAGATTAGAGCTCCCCATGTTAAACCAAGTTGTTCTTAACCGGGAAAATCCAATCTTCCTGGGAGTGGTTTATGAGTATAGGAACCAAATGGTGGGGGTGTGGGAATTAATGATGGTGGTATGGGAACCAAAAGATGGTAGTATGGGAGTTAATGATGGTGGTATGGGAACCAAAAGATGGTAGTATGGGAACCAAAAGATGATGGTATGAGAACCACATGATGGAAATAAAATGATGAGGGTATAAGAACCACACTGTGGGATAGAGGAACTAAATGATGGGAGTATGGGAACCAAATGATGGTGGCATGAGAAGCAAATGGTGGGGTATGGAAGTTAAAATGATGGTGGTATGGGACTCTGAACAAATTTTAAACAATGCAGATGGGGTTAAGGTGTTGTACAATCTTGATCAACCATGACTGGCTGGCAAATTTGGACTCAGTGATGAAGGAGACCAAGACAGATTACAACTGCCTCAGTTCACCAGACAATAAAAACACAGAAATCTCACAAAATAAAGAAAAAAAAAACAACTCACTGATCTGGTAGCTGAGCCTGCCACAGCGAGCCGTACCTTCCTCTGGCTCTCAGCTCCAGCAGCTGTATGTTGAGTGAGGACTGGGAAGGGGTTGGAGCTAGACTTGGGTCCACCGTTGGCAGCTGTGTGTGTCCCATATGGTGTTGATGTCTCCGCCACAGAAAGAACAGCGTCACTACCACCACTCCCGCACCAAATATTGGGACAATTGAGTAGAGCAACGTCTTCAGAAGCTGCTGATCCCCAGCATGTCTAACAACTTCTCCTGACTGTGGCCAATCTCTAGGATCTTTTGTTTCTCCTGGTCCTGGAGAATCTCCAGAAGGCCGGTGAAAATACTCCTTGTTACAAAGGTCACCGTCACAGCAGCAGAAAAATACTGCAGCACTGTATCTTTTCTCTACACATTCTCTTTGCTCGTAACACCTTCAGAACAGAAAGAAATTTTCAGATATAAACTTTGCTATGTGCAAACATGAGATCTGCTATATGTAAGAGAAGCAACTCATGATAAACAGATAATGAATAACTAACCCACCCAACAAAACTGGTATCTATTAACATTCCATCTAACATAAATAAAATCACATCTATATGGCCACATCACTCTCCATTATGGTCACTGCATGAATACCAAACTCAAACTGTAAACCATTACTTTCTCAACTCTCAACACTACTTTCTTTCAGTGCTAGTAAAACGGGAGTTGGGCATGAGGCCAACAACCTCATCCTGAGACCCACCTACAGACAACTCTAGATGGTGAAAAGTCCTGTTGCTATGGAATCTCGCAACAGTTGTAACCGAGAAGCCAGTTTAGTGGTCATAACATCCCAAGTTCATATATGAGCAGAATATTTGTAGAATGTCTGGAACAGAGTGAAAGCTGTATGATGAAGGGCAGAATGTCAGACAGGCCTGTGTGCCCAATTCTTAACCCCTGGAAATTAAGATCAATCAATCAATCAATCAATCCATTATTCCCAACGGTGGAATAAAACTGTATGACTGCAGTTATTTTATTTCCATTTTTTTTGGTTTAAAAAGCCATTTGTATGACCAGTGGTATGGTAACATTTAAACTTATTTTGAAAGAAAACATGCTCTCACTTCGCAGAGTCTGGGTCATCTGTTTCTTCATGCATCACACATTCTTCAGAGAAGCCTAAGACATAAAGGTGTGTTAGCAGGAGCACTACTTAATAAAAGCAGGTAGGTATTTCATATCCTTCTCCTTTCTCTTATTCTTCCTGAAGGAGATAATGTGATGATGTAAATATGTATGAATTATATATATATATATATATTATAATGTAATAAATTGCTATTTACACTGTAGGTATTGGGAGTACTTTCCTAGTTAAGACAGTGTAGAGAAACTAGTGGAGAACTGAAGGTATATAGAGGGCTTAAATGTGGATAATAAGAATTTTAACTTTCTTAAACTGTACTGTTAATCCTCAAAACATGACAGAAGTCAGGGGCTAGTACGGTGGGTTCTAACATGGTTGTGACATGTTTCAGCCCACTCGTCACGTGTGCCTCTGAGCAACAAAACAAAAACTAAACATTTTCTAGATGATTCATTATCAGAAGATGTCATCATTCTTTCCATTTCTTTGGAAAGTTTAGCAGAGATCT
>CM019720.1:42063975-42074924 GCA_009760885.1 Achatina immaculata
AGATTTGCTAACTTTTTCTCAGCTTTGCTAGCTTTGTCTCAGCTTTGCTAGCTTTTTTTCTCAGCTTTGCTAGCTTTTTTCTCAGCTTTGCTAGCTTTGTCTCAGCTTTGCTAGCTTTTTTCTCAGCTTTGCTAGCTTGGTCTCAGCTTTTAGCTTGGTCTCAGATTTGCTAGCTTGGTCTCAGAACTGTTATTAGTGATGACTTAACCACTCCTGGACCAAACGCCGTTTGATCATTACCGCCAAACTCCTGATATATGACGTGATTTCCTTCTAGCTGTGATCTCTACCGTTACTGTGTGATCTTGTATTGCACAGGCCAAGCACAGCTGACACGCCCCTGTCTTCTGGATAGCATACTGTGCTAGTGTAGACATAATAGTTATAAATGATTGTCACATGAAGCAATGATCTGTATCTGTAGAATGTTTCCGCTCTTTCCGGCTGGGGTTCCCTGACCTTCTCATTGTCTATGCCTTAACCTGCTCAGCTTAATGGCTGTTACTGCTGTCTGTAGTGTTCTCAAGATCCCGTTATATCTTTTATTCCACTATCTCTCATTCACACATCCACCGGACCAGCATCCGACCTCAACCTGGTTGTGAATCACATATGTCAGTTTATTGTTTTTCCGCTGTGAAAATAACGGCCCTGACGCGAATGGGAAAATAGAGCGATGGAACATGTCAAAACCTCAAGAGAATGTCAGATTTTTAAAACTGCTGTACCTCTCTGTAAACTCTTCACTGGTGAATCATTTGCTTCAATAGCGGAAGCTCTCTAGTGTAAACAAACAGAAGGCGACAGCAATTTGGACAAAGGAACGATTAGGGCCTCGTGGTCAGGTAGAAAAGAAAATAGCGCAGAAAGCTCAGAGGAAGCAATCACACAATTCAGGTCCAAACTCATCTCTTGTTGAAGTGTCTATTGTGTGTTGTGTTCGTGCTTCAGTGAAAACTATTTATCATCTATTGTTGCTTTCTAGCGTTAATTTATAGTCTTTTTTTTTTCCTAAAAGGGGTATTTGTAAAGTTTACATAAAGAAAACGATGACAAGTCTTTGTGGACTTTTTTTTCATATACATTTTGGCAAAACTCATTGAATTTGTGGCCTTTCATTTCATTTTTTAAAACTTTATAGGATTGACTCGTGGTGCTAAGTACATTATTTGAAACATGAATTAGTTTTCACTTGGTGAAAAAAAGTGGTTTTCGAAGATTTTCATTCGCCATCTTTGCAGGCGCCTTTCACGAAGAAGACTGGCTGAAACAGGTCTGGAAAATTGTTATCTCGTGCTTCTTTTACCTGAGAGTTGTCAGGTATAGGGGCCATTTGTCAGGTACAGTTTCAGGACCAGTTGTCAGGTATAGTTGTCAGGGCCAGTTGTCAGGTATAGTTGTCAGGGTCAGTTGTCAGGCCCAGTTGTCAGGTATAGTTGTTAGGGCCAGTTGTCAGGTATAGTTGTCAGAGCCAGTTGTCAGGTATAGTTGTCAGGGTCAGTTGTCAGGTATAGTTGTTAGGTATAGTTGTCAGGGCCAGTTGTCAGGTATAGTTGTCGGGGCCAATTGTCAGGTATAGTTATTAGGTATAGTTGTCAGGGCCAGTTGTCAGGTATAGTTGTCGGGGCGAATTGTCAGGTATAGTTGTCAGGGCCAGTTGTCAGGTATAGTTGTCGGGGCCAATTGTCAGGTATAGTTGTTAGGTATAGTTGTCAGGGCCAGTTGTCAGGTATAGTTGTCGGGGCGAATTGTCAGGTATAGTTGTCAGGGCCAGTTGTCAGGTATAGTTGTCAGGTTCAGTTGCCAGGGCAGTTGTCAGGTATAGTTGTCGGGGCGAATTGTCAGGTATAGTTGTCAGGGCCAGTTGTCAGGTATAGTTGTCAGGTTCAGTTGCCAGGGCAGTTGTCAGGACTAGTTTAAGGTAAAGTTGTCAAGTCCAGTTGTCAGGTATAGTTGTCGGGGCGAATTGTCAGGTATAGTTGTCAGGGCCAGTTGTCAGGTATAGTTGTCAGGTTCAGTTGCCAGGGCAGTTGTCAGGACTAGTTTAAGGTAAAGTTGTCAGGTCCAGTTGTCAGGTATAGCTGTCAGATGCAGTTTTCATGGTCAGTGAACTATAGCTGGTCTTGACACTTTCTCCATTGCTGATCTCAACAACAAGACTGCGCTGGTTAATGTGACGGAGATGGCTACTGATCCCAGTGGAGTGGAGTCTACCCAGAACGACGTTTTTGGTCTGCAAACTTGCCACAGTAGCCCACTCTCTGTCCGACACGGTGCTTGTACTTCACCAGTTTCACTGCCAGTTTCATATCGACTGCAAGAACATCCTGCTCAATGTTCCAGAGACACAGAACAAGAACAAATTTATTTTGTTCACTTCGGTGATAGATTTCTGTTGGTGTGAAGATATTTTACGAAGTTGTCATTCTTTCTTTTTCAAATTACTTTCTTTTTCCGTTTAGATTTTTGTCCAAAGAAAACTTTTTTTTTGGTTTACTTTGATGTGTCCAGATGTCCACCGTTTCCATTGCAGACTGCGTTTAAAGTTCCATTTCCAAGACGCGTCCCAACCTTCATCATCCCAATCCACCTCCGATGATGACCTTTTCTCTCGCTTCTCCAAACAACCATCCACCTGGACACCTTCAGCAGGAGCGTCTCGTGCCTTGGACCTCTACATTGATCACACTCTCTACGAAATCCGCAAGCTTCGCCTTCCCCGTGTACGACACTCTAACCTGACCCCCAGGGAGCAACGCGCACTCTCTCAACTCCAGCGCAGGCGTGATATCGTGATAAGAGTGCAGACAAGGGAGGGGCCATTATTTGTTAGAAGAAAGAATTGTACATCCAGGAGGCTGTGGGCCAGCTGAGCAACACTAAATTTTATGCCTCTCGCCCTCAAGATCCGATTCTGGCCAACAACCACCTTGTTCGTGACACGATCAACGAACTCATCCACAAGACCAAGTCTGGTCTTTCTCCCACGGCTACACATCTTCACATCCGCGACAGCTGCTTAGGGAAGCCATCCTTTTATCTACTCCATAAGATTCACAAACCAGGCAACCCAGGAAGACCCATAGTGTCTGCTTGTTCCTGCCCTACGGAACAAATCTCTGACTTTCTTGACAGCATCTTTCAACCTCTGGTTACTAGTCTGCCCACTTATCTTAAGGACACCAATCATGCTCTCATTACTTTTGAGACCCTTACACTCCTGCCTGGTCACACCTACCATATCTTCACCCTTGATGTAGTATCCTTATTACACATCCATCCCACATGATCAGGGACTTCAGGCCGTCAAGTTCTTTCTGAACAAAAGACGCAATCCCTCTATTCCTACGTCTACTATTCTGCACCTTACACAACTTGTTCTCCAACTCAATTCTTTTGAATTCAATGGCCTTTACTTCGACCAGATTAGTGGTGTAGCCATGGGTACCAAGATGGGCCCCAGCTACGCGTGTCTGTTCATGGGCCACTTCGAACACAAGGTTCTGAGAGCCTTTAGAGGCCCTTTTCCCGCCTTCTATAGACGCTACATAGATGACGGCACTGGGGTCACATCAATGCCAGAGGAAGACCTTAACAACTTTATCAGTTTTGTTAAGGAGTACAATCCTGTCATTTCTTTCACCTCCCATATCTCTGCTACTTCCGCTAACTTTCTTGACATTGCCGTCACTATCGGCCCTTCCGGGCTTACTACTTCTATCCACTATAAACCTACAGAATCTCACAGCTACCTCCTGTACTCTTCCTCCCATCCCAGATCGTGTAAGGACTCTATTCCTTTTTCCCAGCTTCTTAGGTTGCGACGTTTGTGTAAGGAGGATTTGGATTTCCAGGATCAAGGCCATAAAATGCCAGATTTCTTCTGTCATCGCGGCTATCCAGAACACGTTCTCTCGTCATCTTGGAACCGCATTAGCCATATATCGCGGCAGCAGGCCCTCACCCCTAAACCGCACGGTAGCTCGGACAGAGTGAAACTATTACTCACGTACCACCCTCATAGCTTGGCAGTTAAAAACATACTGTTTCGCCATCTCCATCTCCTCCAGACCGAGCCTGAAATACGTGAACTTTTTGGAGAACCCCCATTGGTGGCCTACAGACGGGACAAGAACCTCAGGGACCTTTTAATTCGTAGTCATCTTAAGACAGATGACACTTTTTATGGTACCAGACGTTGCGGACGCCGTAGATGTAACACTTGTCCATTTGTTGTCGAGGCTAGCCAGATCTCCTTCCCTAAGTCCACGTTATCAGTTCAGGAGGGTTTCACCTGTACTTCACGAAATGTCATTTATGCTATCATGTGCAAACGTTGCGGTTTGAAGTACATAGGGGAGACTGGCTTACGCTTAGGAGATCGATTTCGCCAGCACTTTAATGATATTTCTAAGAGGGCCTGGACACCTGTGGCTAAACATTTTTGCCTTGTCAACCACAGGGGTAAACAGGACATTTCTGTTAGTGCGATCCGCTCTTGTTCTGCTGATGTACGATCTCGGAGGGTCCTAGAATAGCGCCTTATTTTCCAGACTGGCTCTCTCCACCCAGCTGGAATTAACAAAGTCTTCAGCTTTCTGTAACTTCTTTATTTTTCCACTGGCCTTTTTTTTCAACTCTACTTTATTTCTCTATGCTACCCCTCCCTACCACCACCTTCTTTTCTTCTTTGCCAACATATTGGTCTTGTCCTATTCACCAGTTTCACATTTTCTCCCTGCAGGTGTTTATTTTCTTCATTCATTATCTCTCCGGGTCCCCTTTCCCTCCCCTCTTCCCCTCCCCCCTCCCCCAGACACCTCTAGCGGCTAGCATGTTTCTATTGCCTTCCCCCACCCCTTTCTTCCACTTGTTCTCCTCCTCTCTCTCCACCTCTTCTTTACGATTGGCTCTATCGGGCATCTTTTGTTTGGAGGCAGCGTGGTTTTTCCTTCTCCTTTCTACCACACACATTTCTGTTTCCTACTTGAAGGAAGACACATTCAGATAAATTATTCGTGTTTTTGTTTCGTTGTGTATCTATCCTCGAATAAGGCTCACGCCGAAATATCGGATGTTGTATGTTTCTCATTTATACATTCTCATACTTTCTATTCGTTTTTTTCTCACCTTACTCACTCCCTCCCTCACTTTGTAAAACTGCACCATACACCTCTATCTACCTTATTTATTTAAACCAGTTTTACTGCCGTCGCCATCCCTTTTATCTGCTTCATATAGGAAACTAATAGATTTACACACATTAAAGTGGCACAGTAAAGTATTGTGTGATTAGCTTCATATAGGAAACAACTAGATTTACACACATTAAAGTGACACAGTAAAGTATTGTGTGATTAGCTTCATATAGGAAACAACTAGATTTACACACATTAAAGTGATACAGTAAAGTATTGTGTGATTAGCTTCATATAGGAAACAACTAGATTTACACACATTAAAGTGATACAGTAAAGTATTGTGTGATTAGCTTCATATAGGAAACAACTAGATTTACACACATTAAAGTGATACAGTAAAGTATTGTGTGATTAGCTTCATATAGGAAACAACTAGATTTACACACATTAAAGTGATACAGTAAAGTATTGTGTGATTAGCTTCGTATAGGAAACAAATAGATATACACACATGAAAGTGATACAGTAAAGTGTTGTGTGGGTTAGAAAAAAATACAACGTTCTAGAAGCGTTAGAGAAAGGAAAATAGAAACAGAATGGCAGCAACTCGACCCACGAACTTGTCATGAGAGATGCAAGATGGCTGGATGGATAGTGCGTAGTCATCTCTTGACTAGGCAAGTGTTTTGTACTGCAGGAGTCTGTGGTACGAGCCACGGTGGCAGAATAACGCTGTAAAGATGCATATCTGCTATCTTCACAATCGGCCGTCCTCTGCTTGTTCATGACCTAATGATTTTTTTTTTCGTGTATTTTCTTGATCTTAAGTGTCAGGTCTTTGTGGCCTTGGTTCCCCCCCCCCCCCCACACACACACACTTTTCCTCTCTTATCATGGTTTATGAAATTCCCGTCTTGGTCTTCTGGGAAACTGCGTCGGTTGGGTTGTCCCTGGGGATTTTTGTTTGACGTGACTTCCATGACCTGAAGGCGAGAACCAGTAAAATGTAAACTAGTGAAGTTTGAGGGTAAAACAGATAAATGTTTATTTAAAAAAAAACTGATGAAATGTTTGTTTAGAAATGTAGAATGTTTGTGTATTATACATAGATTAGTAACAGTTTAGTTACTTGTATTAAATAAACTCTCTCTCTCTCTCTCTCTCTCTCTCTCTCTCTCTCTCTCTCAGCAGTGAACAAACCATCATTTATCTTGTCAGATTTATCAAGACTTTTGACAGAAACTGGCCCGGAGGTGCGTTTCTCTTTCAGATAAGCCAGAGTCTCATTATCTGTGACATCGCCGTCATTGTCTACCAGTCTACACTTTTAAGAGATTAGAGGTTTGTTATGTCTTCTTTCTTTCTTTCTTTCTTCTTCTTCTTCTTCTTCTTCTGCAAGTGACATGCTTATTGTAAAACTAATAGAGCAAAGTTCTTGTCCAATCAGATTGCTTGGTTCAGTGAATGTAGTAAATATAGTGTTTATGATATTCTGCGCTGATTGCCTTATCAGTCGCCATCTTCCTCGTCTCTCGAGAGCTTACATCTTACATCCTTCCCGTGCCGTTAGACGTCACACAGGGCTCATGCCATGTATCGCCACCAGTCTCTATGCTCGGTAAGCTTCTCAATCTCATCAAGGGATTTGATGCCTACTATCTTTGCTTCTTTTGTCAGTGTTCTCTTTAGATCCTCTCGAGGTCTGCCTCTTTTCCTGTTTTTTTCTGCAGATGTTTCTCATTTGACGATTTGCTTCTTGTGCTTCAGTGACTACAGCCCCTATTATCAGGTAGTTCTCTACATCCCAGCATGCCGTTTAACATGGCCACAAAGAAGATTACTCTTTCTTGACGGAACTGAGCATTCAGTTTTCATCAACATCTAGTTCTTCTAAAATGCTTTCGTTACTTCTCTTCTTGTGGGGAGATGGTCACGTGTCATGGCAGGGAGGTGATCGTCTACTACGTCACGCGAAAAGCCTCTTGAGTAATCAGCCAATAAATGAGTCGGGTCTTGACAGTCTGTAGAGATGGACACTAACTCTTTCTGTGCTGGAGGAAAAACACGGACGTCTCATGGCGTGCGGGAATAAAAACGCGGGTCTTGACTGTAAGGGGGTCTAGTTGTAAAATGGAATGGAAAACAGTATTTCCATGTACTTCCGTATACGTAACATGTGTCAAAGTATAGCTAAATGAATGAAAATTTCATAAATGCAGAGTTTTTTAGGAAAAAAGAAGTAATGTGATGTTTTTATACACTAATTGTGACCACCTCACCATCGGCTAGGTCTGGATTCGCGCTATTTACCCCTACTTACCATCTAAGATGTGTAGATCTACTTGTCGATCTCGTATTGTGACTCCGTATTGCATTTTCGCTGAATTAATGTCTGAAATAACCCCCTAACTTACTCCTAACTACTTCTCCAGTCGTCTAAATATGTCTAAATCTACTTAGAAAACATTCAAGAGCAGCGGGGTGGCCATAGGCTATGTCCATACCCCTATCTACATCGTCAAAAATTGAAAAATTTCCATGCTTCGCGTACTTGTTCTCGCTCGGCATCGCTCGTAACTAGGCACGCATTCTCCATTTTGAAAGTGTCACCGGAATCGCGGACGAAATATGTACAATCTAAATGTTACACCGCCTGTTTTAATGGAACAAACAATGTCGAATTTTCGACCATACGCACGCTTGGGACCACCGGAAATGTCGAAAATTCGATAGTCCAAATGAAGCCTGCTGGCAGTTTCCACTACAACGAGGTTTGTGTGTGATGTTTCTCTGTTTAGTTAGTGTTATTTTCGTGAATAAGATCGCCTGAGTTAGTTCTGTTGCCAACAGAATAACCTAGAAACTATGAAACAGGTAGCTCGGCAACGAATTCATGCCCCCCTGGCTTGTAAGTATGTCTGAGAGCTGATGTGCTCCTAATTCCGAAGGGATCTCTTTAAAGTATGATGTTCCGTCACAAGGTCTTGAGAGGACGCGGGTGGTTGAATGAAGCATTGAGGTTTGATTAGGATCGGGTTTGGGTTATATATTTAACTGACAGCGATGCTCTATAGGTCTCGCGATGGTGTAGTATTTAGAGCACTCTCCTGCCGATAAGAAAGTCCCCGGTTCGATATTGCACTCGTGCGGAATATTTTAGTACCGACAGGCCTAAAAAAAAAATGGGTCCCTGGTGTTTCCCAGGGAAAACAAAGGCAGCGAGGCACGGTGGCGGCATCTCTAAGTAATGTGGTAGATATTTTTTTTTGTTCCTTTATATGTATTTGTAGATGATGACTAATCATCTGAGTTATATATTTGTAGATAATGACTAACCATTTGAGTTATGTATTTGTTGATTATGACTAATCATTTGAGTTATGTATCTGTACATTAATCTTTTGAGTTTCATCATATGTTTTCCTGAAGGAAATAGAAAGCGAGGAAGACCTAGACTTACTTTGAGAAGAGAGATTATGACAAATATTGTAGGATTAAACCTCGAAAACACAAAGATATGCAAGATAAAATAAACAAGTTAACCCAGAATGCAAACAACATAGGACTAAAGATCAACGTAGGAAAGACAAAGTTAATGAAGCAAAATGTGAACAACAGAAATGTACTCAGAGTAGATAACAAGTTAGTGGAGGAGGTTAACGAATTTGTATACCTTGGCAGCAGAGTAGTAGAAAATGGAGACAGCACAGAGGACATCAACAGCAGACTTACTAGAGCAAACCAGGCTTTTGCAATGCTACAGAATATATGGAAATCAAATAAACTAAGCATAAATATGAAAATCAGGATATTTAAGAGTAATGTTCTAAGTGTACTACTCTATGGAAGTGAATGCTGGAAAATCACCAAAACCATGGAAAACAAGTTGAATTCTTTCCAGACTAAATGTTTACGTAGAATTAAAAAAATATTTTGGCCAAACACCATAAGAAATAACATCTTATTGGCAGAAATGCAGATGAAACCACTGACAACAATTATTGAGGAAAGACGCTGGTGATGGTTGGGACATGTGCTCCGAATGACTGACAACTCACTACCAAAAATAGCACTAAGATGGACACCACAGGGGAGCAGAAGTAAGGGTAGACCAAAAGAGACATGGAGAAGAACAACAGAAAGGATGTTGAGCAATAGAGGGCTCACCTGGGCAAGAGCAGAAAAAAAGGCGAAAGACAGGCATTTGTGGAAAACCCTTGCGGAAGCCCCATGTGCCCTGGGCACTTAAGGTTCAGAGAGAGAGAGAGAGAGAGAGAGAGAAACCTCGAAAAAATCGTAGACAAAGCACCATGGGTGCTAGTTGGCTAAGTCGATAGTACGCTGTTCTCTCGTGGCTAGATGGCTGCTCGTCCTACCGGAGTCCGTGTTTGAATCCCAGGTAATTCTCTTGTGATTTTTCTTTCTCTCACGTCTCACTAAAGTGCTTTGTCTACGATTTTTTCAAGGTTTAATCCTACAGTATTTGTTCTCTTACTTTACCGTACCAAAACCTCGTAGTTTCCTATTTATAAAAAATTGTTCCTAGAGATTATGACAGTGCTCAGAGACAAGGGATACACATAGAAGGAAGCCGAGAATAATTCCACGGACAAGGATGACTGGAAAGCCTTTATCCGTGGCCTATGCTCTCAATGGAGTGAAAGATGACGATGATGATGATGATGATGATGATGATATGTTTTAAGAAGATGATGATAACATCGTGAATTTTTAACTGTAGATAATGATGCGCTATAGTTTAATGATCTGATAATTTTCTTTTGCTCTTGATAATGATGTTTTATGATAGACATTTATTGAGGTTATTTACTGTCAGATAAGTTGCTTCTCACTGCATTATATGATATAAGGCTGAATGGAGCCAGAGGGTACAGGACTTTTCCCTTTTTGTGAGTATGCAGATTCTTTCTCTCTCCCTCTCTCTCTCCCCTCTCTCTCCCCTCTCTTTCCCTCTCTCTCTATCCCTCTCACTATCTATGCTTGTGTGTGTGTCTGTTTATATGTCTTTCTTCCCCTCTATCTCTCCCCCTCTCTCTCTATCTGCGTGTGTGTGTCTGTCTCTCTTCCCTTCCTTCTCTCTCTCCCTTTCTCTTCTTCTCCCTCCTCCCTCTCTCTCTCCCTCTCTCTATCTGTGTCTGTATGTATGTCTGTCTATCTGTCTCTCTTCTCATCTCTCTTTCCCTCTCCCTTTCTCTCCCTCTCCCTCCTCCCTCTCTCTCTCCCTCTCTCTATCTGTGTCTGTATGCATGTCTGTCTATCTGTCTCTCTTCTCATCTCTCTTTCCCTCTCTTTTCCTCTCTCTCCCTCTCTCTGTCTGTGTCTGTCTATATGTCTCTCTTTCCCCCCTCTCTCTCCATCCCTCTCTCTCTTCCTCCCTCTGTCTCTTCCTCTCTCTATATGTGTCTGTATGTGTGTCTGTCTATCTGTCTCTCTTCCCCCTCTCTCCCTCCCTCTCTCTTCCTCTCTCTTTCTCTTCCTCTCTCTATCTGTGTCTGTATGTGTGTCTGTCTATCTGTCTCTCTTCCCCCCCTCTCTCTCCCTCCCTCTCTCTCTCTCTTCCTCCTTCTTTCTCTCCCTCTCTCTATCTGTGTCTGTCTATCTGTCTCTCTTCCCCCACTCTCTCTCTCCCTCCCTCTCTCTCTCTTCCTCCTTCTTTCTCTCCCTCTCTCTATCTGTGTCTGTCTATCTGTCTCTCTTCCCCCTCTCTCTCTCCCTCCCTCTCTCTCTCTCTTCCTCCTTCTTTCTCTCCCTCTCTCTATCTGTGTCTGTCTATCTGTCTCTCTTCTC
>CM019720.1:42075024-42094887 GCA_009760885.1 Achatina immaculata
ACTTTCCTGCCTCTTTAGCTACACCCTGGGTGTGCATGAATCAACTCCCATTTGACACGATGTAAGTGCCCCCAAAACCTTCACCTCATCAGCTGCAAGGAACATCCTGCTAGCAGCCATCTTCATTATCTCCAGTCTACAGATCTAGGTACCACATCCCTCTCTACCTACCTGCCCTAGCTCCTCCACCTCGTTACAAACATAGACAGTCTCCTCCACTTTGGGTATATCCTGGGGCTTCTGCTCTTCCTCCCCCAGTTCAAAGTCTGACTCACTCATCCCAATGCTTGAATGATCTGCAAAATAACCAAGTAACGTTCTCTATCCAATGTGGACTGGCCATGACAGTTACTGCTAAACCTCATTTTCTATTCTAAACAACATTATGCACCTAAATAAAAGCAATATTGATGGCATCAGTAATGAAGAGCTATGGCAGAAAATGAACTAACCCACAGTGAAAGAAATGATAATGAAAAAAAAAAAAAACATTGGAGATGGATAGGACACACACTTTGAAAGTCTACCATTAACATAACCAGACAGGCTCTCATCTGGATTCCCCCAGGTAAATAGGAAACAATGAAGACCTACAAACACCTGGCGAAGGAGTCTTGAAGCAGAGATAAAAAAAGGTCTATTACACGTGGAGATCCTTAGCTCTGTAAGCCATCCCCTGAAGGAGAGATTCAATAACTTGGCATTAGGACGGCTTAAAAGAAGCAGCTTCATTCATCAGGCCAAGCGTATGCGTAAGCTGATACCTGACCTTCCAACTGTAGTCACTCCATTATCATCTGTACCAGAGCATACACCATGGAAAGAAGCAGATTATACACAAATAACTATTCAGACTGAAGTGAAAGGTGTGCAGAATGGTGAGATGCAGAGCTCTTGTAAGATCAGTAGCCACACTTAGTGTTCTAGATGACAAATATCCATGTGACACCTGGATACGTGTGTATACAGATGGATCTGCACATAATGCCATAAAAAATGGTGGGGCAGGAGCATATATTGAATATCCAAACAACACCATTGACAAGATTTCCATACCCACTGGTAAATACTGCAACAACTTGATGCAGAAGTTAGGGCAATTATTGCTGCAGTTGAAAAACTATCAGACTCCAGAATTGATACATGTCCTGTAGTAATTCTCACAGATGCAAGATCAGTACTGGAGGCTCTTCAGTGCAACAAACTACCAGACCTTAAGGATGCCTTGTCAAAAATTGGCTTACAACATGGAGTCACTTTGCAATGGATTCCCTCCCACTGTGGGATACCAGGCAATGAGAAAGCTGACCATCTGGCCAAAGGGGCACTGAAATGGAGCAACCAGACATACCAGTCACCTATAATCAGAAGAAAAGCATGATAAAAACCTACAGGAAGCCACAAACACCACCACATGATGACTATCACATGCTAAACAGAAAGGAACAAGTCACCATCTTCCGTCTCCGAACAGGACACAGCCGACTCCGAAGTCATATGTATACAAAGTTTAAGGTTGGTACTACTAATCTATGTACATGTGCCCAGGTGCCCCAAACCGTGGAACATATCCTCCAGAACTGCATCAACTACGAGACACTGAGAAATAATTACTGGCCCAGTGAAACCACTAAAGAAGATAAGCTCTACGGTTCCATACATGAGTTACAAAAAACAGTGAAATTTATCCAAGAGACAGGACTGCAGATATAGACAGACAGTGCGAACGAAGAAGAAGAAGAAGACTACAGCCATTATAACAGTTTTTCTTGATGCTCTTATGGTACTTTGCTGAATTAAGAGGACTCTGAAAATATACCAGCAAAAGATATGTTTCATAAGTAAAACATAAAATTAACTAAGTAGTTTCATGAGAATAGACAGTTTATTTTCAGAGAGAAGACAGATAAATATGTAGCACACTGCTCTCAGTCCTTGCCTTCATCCTGTTGAAGTGGCTCTAGTTTCCTCATTGCATTTCTCTCTCAGGCAAGCTGCCATTAGTGAAATTCCCCATCTTTACCATTAATTTCCTTTTCAATTCTTTTTTTTTTAGAGGAAAAATTGGTAATTAGCTTCCTTATTGCTTGACACTGCAGTCCAGTGTTTGATTAACAGCCATTCACTTACTATTTTGTCTCTCTCATGTTTTCTTTATCTTCATTTTTTTAGTTGTTTTTTTACATGTTACTTGTGGTGTCTGATTGTATTCCATTACTGACCACACATAGCCCACATAGAGCTGTTTTAGTACGATTTTGTCTGCTCCTCATGAAGTCTTTTAGTTTTAATCTGTTACCAGCTTTTTTCTTTAATTTTTGGATGTGCCTTTAGAACAAGAGTTGTCTGTCGGTTGTACTCCAAGTACATTGGATTATCTTCTTTTTGTATGTTGTTTCCATTGATTTCTAGTGTTAACTTTTTGCTTGGCCACTTTGTGGCTTTTTAGTAAAAATGGTGTTTTATTGTAGTTCATAAATAAATCGTAAATAACACAGAACTGCTGTCATCATTCTCTACCCTCTGATGGATGCAGTGAAGAAAAGTAACAAATTATCCTTCCAAAGTGAAAAGTGACCTCAACCAATCTTTTATTTTTGTTTGTTTGTTTGTTCTTGAACAGAAATGCCAGGTTTATGAAACATAAAGTTCCTCAATGATATCACCAAAGCTGCCATATAATCACTAAAATTAGCATACAGTTTCACCTGAAAGGAAGAGAAAGAGAAAGCAAGCAAAGATTGAATGTAGCACATCAATCAGCAGGTTAGGACCACGGTCACATACCTAGATAATGCTAGCACCTCCCTGCGAAAGTAAAAACTATTATGTTCTACAGCATTTTTTAAAATCCAAAAAGGAGTTAATAATGATATTTTAAACCACTATAAAACCAGTCTGGGTAAAGCTGGGGCGACCATCCCCAACCCAGCGCGTCACAGGTGGCGGATGGTGAAAGTCCTCCAGATATGGAGGATCCTTGTGAATAAGGAGTTGTCCAAATAAGCAGACGCAGACCAACTGGTGGTAGACTCAGAGAGCGAGGTGAGGTAGTAGGTGGCTCTACTACTCCTATAAAGTGCCTCAGGTGCTCAGTGAAGGGAATACCAGGCGGGTCAGAGGCGCCTTAAAACCTCTCGCTCCCGCTGCCTTGCGGGTAGGACAGGGAGTCCAAAGGCTAGCGGAGAGTCTGTACACAAACTGACAGAAGGCAACGGGAAACCACTGTTGTAGCTCCCAAGAACAATTATGCTTATTCAGAGTAATAGATTTATCATGAACGACGTTAACGGATGTTCCTCTGGAACAGCCTCGTCCGGTAGGACAGCTCACGAGCCACAGGTGAGGCCAGATTGTCATCAGGCTACTGGTGGCAAAACTAACAAGTTCAAAATAGCAACATGGAATGTAAGAACTTTATTCCAGGCTGGAAAATTAGAAAATGTAAAGATGGTCAAGCAACGACTGCATTTCAGAGAATGAGAAATGTATTAGCTAACACATCTTTATCAATGAATGTTAGAAAACGAGTCCTAAAATGCTATATTGAACCTATCTTGTTATATGGAAGTGAATCATGGACAATAGGCAAGTCTGCACAAAAATCATTGGAAGCAGCAGAAATGTGATTTATTAGAAGAATGTTGCGAATCCCCTGGACAGCAAAAATAACTAATGAAGAGAAGAGCTGGAGAGACAAAAAACCTTGTCAGAAAGATAAGAGAGAGACAACGTACTTTCATAGGACATGCAATGAGAAGAAAATATTATAACAACAGGAAAAATAGAAGGAAGAAGATCAAGAGGAAGACCAAGAGAAATGATACTGGACAGTCTGACGGGATGGTGTGAGAGGAGATCATCAACTGAACTGGTGGCCTGCATGAAGGATCGGGTACTCTGGAGAAGCATAATAGCCAACGCCAGTCGGCACGGCACCTGATGATGATGATGATGAAAGATGGAAATGGAAAGGATGAAGATCAACATATTAGGAATGAGTGAAGTTAGATGGACAGGTGCAGGAAAGATAAACTCAGATAAATATACAATAATATATTCAGGAAGTGAGAAACATGAACGAGGAGTAGGAATTATATTTGATGAACAAACGGCAAGGACAATTGTAGGATATTTGAACATCTCGGACCGAGTCCTGCTAGCCCAACTGAAAGGACAACCAATAAACATAAATATTATACAAGTGTACGCTCCAACATCTGAAAGTTCTGAAGAAGATGTACATATTTTATAATGACATAGAGACAGCACTAAAACACACAAAGTCACATGAAGTTACCATAGTCATGGGAGATTTTAATGCCAAAGTTGGTAAAGGAAGAACTTCAGACATCGTTGGTGACTATGGACTGGGGGAGAGGAATGACAGAGGTTATAAATTAATTGAATGGGCAAGAATACATAGCATGGTTGTAGGAAACACCTGGTTTAAACAACATCCTCGAAGACTGGCAACGTGGTGCAGCCCAGACAAAAAGACTTTAACCAGATAGACTACATATTAATCAACAAACGATTCCGCAATGCATTACTGACAACAAAAACCATGCCAGGAGCTGACTGCAATAGTGACCATGATCCACTCTGTGGAAAAGTTAGAATAAAGCTAAAGAAAGCAGGCAGAAAAGTGAGAAACATCAAACTGAATACAGAACTTCTTAAAAATGACCAAGAACTGCGAGAACAATACAAAGTTATTATAACAAATAGATACAATGCAATAGCAAAGATAAATAGTATAGATGAACAATGGGAAATGTTAAGAGATTCTATCCACCAAACTGTTAAGGAGATAATACCACCGAAAAAAGAAGCCCCTAAAAATAAATGGATGACAGACGACATCTTAGGACTGATGGACAAGAGGAGGAGGAGTAAAAATAACGAGGAAAAATATAGCAAGATAAATAAAGAAATAAGACGCAAATGCAGAGAAGCAAAAGAAGTGTGGTTAAATGACAGTGCAGACAGATAGAGGACCTCATAATAAAGACAGCAAAAACATGCACAAACGAATTAATGAACTCACAGGCAGGAAAACAAAATATACCACAGGATGCCTGAAATCGAAAGAAGGTAAAATGTTAATGGGAAAAGAAGACATTGTGGACAGGTGGACAGAGTATATCGGTGAGCTATATGGAGGAGAAAGACCAGAATTAACACCAGATACTGAAAACTGTGATGGACCGCCAATACTTGAAGATGAAATCATAGATGCCATCAAACACATGAAGAAAGGAAAAGCGACTGGGCCTGATAATATAACAATAGAAGAAATAGAGGCACTAGAGGAGACAGGAATAAAAATAATAACCAAGTTACTGAATGATATTTACAACAGTGGTTATATTCCCAGTGACCTGATTAAATCCACGTTTATAGCACTACCAAAGAAACCAGGTGCAAAGGAATGTGACGACCACCGGACTATCAGCCTCTCATGTCACATAACGAAGCTACTTCTGAGAATAATTATGAGAAGAACAAGGAAAAAGATAAAAATGGAAATAGCAGATGAACAGTTTGGATTTGTTGAAGGAAAGGGAACACACAATGCCATTTATGCTTTACGAACACTAACAGAAAGAGCTTTAGAAGTACAGAAAGATCTCTACTTATGCTTCATTGATTACACCAAGGCATTTGACAAGGTGAAACATAATGAAATTATTAAAATGCTTGAAGACATCAATATAGACGGCAAGGACAATTGTAGGATATTTGAACATCTCGGACCGAGTCCTGCTAGCCCAACTGAAAGGACAACCAATAAACATAAATATTATACAAGTGTACGCTCCAACATCTGAAAGTTCTGAAGAAGATGTACATATATTTTATAATGACATAGAGACAGCACTAAAACACACAAAGTCACATGAAGTTACCATAGTCATGGGAGATTTTAATGCCAAAGTTGGTAAAGGAAGAACTTCAGACATCGTTGGTGACTATGGACTGGGGGAGAGGAATGACAGAGGTTATAATTAATTGAATGGGCAAGAATACATAGCATGGTTGTAGGAAACACCTGGTTTAAACAACATCCTCGAAGACTGGCAACGTGGTGCAGCCCAGACAAAAAGACTTTAACCAGATAGACTACATATTAATCAACAAACGATTCCGCAATGCATTACTGACAACAAAAACCATGCCAGGAGCTGACTGCAATAGTGACCATGATCCACTCTGTGGAAAAGTTAGAATAAAGCTAAAGAAAGCAGGCAGAAAAGTGAGAAACATCAAACTGAATACAGAACTTCTTAAAAATGACCAAGAACTGCGAGAACAATACAAAGTTATTATAACAAATAGATACAATGCAATAGCAAAGATAAATAGTATAGATGAACAATGGGAAATGTTAAGAGATTCTATCCACCAAACTGTTAAGGAGATAATACCACCGAAAAAAGAAGCCCCTAAAAATAAATGGATGACAGACGACATCTTAGGACTGATGGACAAGAGGAGGAGGAGTAAAAATAACGAGGAAAAATATAGCAAGATAAATAAAGAAATAAGACGCAAATGCAGAGAAGCAAAAGAAGTGTGGTTAAATGAACAGTGCAGACAGATAGAGGACTCATAATAAAGACAGCAAAAACATGCACAAACGAATTAATGAACTCACAGGCAGGAAAACAAAATATACCACAGGATGCCTGAAATCGAAAGAAGGTAAAATGTTAATGGGAAAAGAAGACATTGTGGACAGGTGGACAGAGTATATCGGTGAGCTATATGGAGGAGAAAGACCAGAATTAACACCAGATACTGAAAACTGTGATGGACCGCCAATACTTGAAGATGAAATCATAGATGCCATCAAACACATGAAGAAAGGAAAAGCGACTGGGCCTGATAATATAACAATAGAAGAAATAGAGGCACTAGAGGAGACAGGAATAAAAATAATAACCAAGTTACTGAATGATATTTACAACAGTGGTTATATTCCCAGTGACCTGATTAAATCCACGTTTATAGCACTACCAAAGAAACCAGGTGCAAAGGAATGTGATGACCACCGGACTATCAGCCTCTCATGTCACATAACGAAGCTACTTCTGAGAATAATTATGAGAAGAACAAGGAAAAAGATAAAAATGGAAATAGCAGATGAACAGTTTGGATTTGTTGAAGGAAAGGGAACACACAATGCCATTTATGCTTTACGAACACTAACAGAAAGAGCTTTAGAAGTACAGAAAGATCTCTACTTATGCTTCATTGATTACACCAAGGCATTTGACAAGGTGAAACATAGTGAAATTATTAAAATGCTTGAAGACATCAATATAGACGGCAAAGACTGAGGATTGTAAAACATCTATACTGGCAGCAAGAAGCAGCAGTTCGAGTTGAAAATAGAATTGGAAAATATCAACCTATAAAACAAGGGGTGCGACAAGGATGTGTACTATCTCCAGACCTTTTTTCTCTGTACAGCGAGAATATTCTAAGAACAATCATCACAGAACCAGGCATAAAAATTGGAGGATACAATATTAACAACCTTCGGTATGCTGATGACACAGTACTGATAGCTGAGAACCAACAAGACCTGCAAAATCTCTTGGATAAAGTCGCCAAAGAAAGTGAACAGAAAGGCCTTACTTTGAACATCAAAAAGACAGAGACTGTGGTTATATCTAAGAAACAGAATCCACCAGCATGCAGTATTAAATTAAACGGAACCATTCTGAAGCAGGTGCAGAAATTCAAATACCTTAGAGCAGTAATAACTTCAGATGGGAAATGCAAAACAGAAATTAGGAACAGAATAGGCCAAGCAAAGACTGCATTTCAGAGAATGAGAAACATATTAGCTAACACATCTTTATCAATGAATGTTAGAAAACGAGTCCTAAAATGCTATATTGAACCTATCTTGTTATATGGAAGTGAATCATGGACAATAGGCAAGTCTGCACAAAAATCATTGGAAGCAGCAGAAATGTGGTTCATTAGAAGAATGTTGCAAAAATAACTAATGAAGAGAAGAGCTGGAGAGACAAAAAACCTTGTCAGAAAGATAAGAGAGAGACAATGTACTTTCATAGGACATGCAATGAGAAGAGGGGGCATTGAAAATATTATAACAACAGGAAAAATAGAAGGAAGAAGATCAAGAGGAAGACCAAGAGAAATGATACTGGACAGTCTGACGGGATGGTGTGAGAGGAGATCACCAATTGAACTGGTGGCCTGCATGAAGGATCGGGTACTCTGGAGAAGCATAATAGCCAACGCCAGTCGGCATGGCACCTGATGATGATGATGATAAGACCAGTGTTAGAAATGGAAATGACACCAGACTACTCTCAAGTACAACTGTGCAACCAGCATGACTTTTTTTTTAATCACAGATATATTCTTTAAGCACAGAGAGTCCCAAATATATACCTGGTACAGGTGGAAATATTTAACATGCAGGAGACAAACTGATTTCATGCTAGCAAGGAACAACAAGAAAAGGTCAGTCATAGATGCAAGAGCAGTAGCCAGCCTAAGTTCAAGTATGGAAAATAAAGCAGTAGCCAGCCTAAGTTCAAGTATGGAAAATAAAGCAGTAGCCAGCCTACTTTCAAGTATGGAAAATAAAGCAGTAGCCAGCCTATGTTCAAGTATGGAAAATAAAGCAGTAGTCAGCCTATGTTCAAGTATGGAAAATAAAGCAGTAGCCAGCCTAAGTTCAAGTATGGAAAATAAAGCAGTAGTCAGCCTATGTTCAAGTGTGGAAAATAAAGCAGTAGCCAGCCTATGTTCAAGTGTGGAAAATACAGCAGTAGCCAGCCTAAGTTCAAGTGTGGAAAATAAAGCAGTAGCCAGCCTAAGTTCAAATACAGAACATAAAGCAGTAGTCAGCCTGAGTTCAAGTGCAGAACATAAAGTAGTAGTCAGCCGGAGTTCAAGTACAGAACATAAAGCAGTGATCAGCCTAAGTTCAAGTACGGAACATAAAGCAGTAATCAGCCTAAGTTCAAGTATGGAAAATAAAGCAGTAGCCAGCCTAAGTTCAAGTATGGAAAATAAAGTAGCAGCCAGACTGAGTTCAAGTATGGAACATAAAGCAGTAGCCAGCCTGAGGTCAAGATGGAACATAAAGTAGTAGCCAGCCTGAGTTCAATACGGAACATAAAGCAGTAGCCAGCCTGAGTTCAAGTACAGAACATAAAGTAGTAGCCAGACTGAGTTCAAGTACGGAATATAAAGTAGTAGCCAGCCTGAGTTCAAGTATGGAACATAAAGTAGTAGCCAGCCTGAGGTCAAGATGGAACATAAAGTAGTAGCCAGCCTGAGTTCAATATGGAATATAAAGTAGTAGCCAGACTGAGTTCAAGTATGGAACATAAAGCAGTAGCCAGCCTGAGGTCAAGATGGAACATAAAGTAGTAGCCAGCCTGAGTTCAAGTACAGAACATAAAGTAGTAGCCAGCCTGAGTTCAAGTACAGAACATAAAGTATTAGCCAGACTGAGTTCAAGTACAGAACATAAAGTGGTAGCCAGACTGAGTTCAAGTACAAAACATAAAGCAGTAGCCAGCCTGAGTTCAAGTACAGAACATAAAATAGTAGCCAGTCTGAGTTCAAGTACAAAACATAAAGCAGTAGCCAGCCTGAGTTCAAGTACAGAACATAAAGTGGTAGCCAGACTGAGTTCAAGTACAAAACATAAAGCAGCAGCCAGCCTGAGTTCAAGTACAGAACATAAAGTGGTAGCCAGACTGAGTTCAAGTACAAAACATAAAGCAGCAGCCAGCCTGAGTTCAAGTACAAAACATAAAGCAGCAGCCAGCCTGAGTTCAAGTACAGAACATAAAGTGGTAGCCAGTCTGAGTTCAAGTACAGAACATAAAGCAGTAGCCAGCCTGAGTTCAAGTACGGACCATAAAGCAGTAGTCAGCCTGAGTTCAAGTACGGACCATAAAGCAGTAGTCAGCCTAAGTTCAAGTACAGAACATAAAGTAGTAGTCAGCCTGAGTTCAAGTACAGAACATAAAGTAGTAGTCAGCCTGAGTTCAAGTACGGACCATAAAGCAGTAGTCAGCCTGAGTTCAAGTACGGACCATAAAGCAGTAGTCAGCCTGAGTTCAAGTACAGAACATAAAGTGGTAGCCAGACTGAGTTCAAGTACAGAACATAAAGCAGTAGTCAGCCTCGTTTCAAGTATGGAACATAAAGTGGTAGTAGAGGTCATTAGAGCACACAGGAAAAGCCATAACACGACTCACAAGAAGAGACAAATGAAACATTAAAACTATGCAACTCAAGAAAGAGAATGTGAAAGAAGAGTATGAAAAGAAAATAAGAGAATTGTTCATAAACTTACCAACAGAAACAAAATTTTAAAAAAGTGAAAAAGTAATAGGCTTTGTTAAAAATCAGCATTTCACAAGCAGCAAAGGAAACATGTGGTACTATGAAAAAATGTAGACAAACGAAAATAACAACATGGTGGAATGATGAGGTCAAAGAGGCTGTAAAATAAAATATATATATAAAATGAATGGACAAGAAGTAATCAGGAGCAAGACTACAGTAAATATCGAAATGCAAGAAGATGCTCTAAATGGGTAATAAAATAAGCAAAGGTAAAATGATGGCACAAAGAAGCTACAAAAATCTTGGATAAAAGATCAGTGCAGTGAAAAAGTGAGCAGAGCGCTTCGATCCAACAGATTGTGAATGATGTTAATGGTCATCCAGTATGTGAAACAGAGATCCAGTATGTGAAACAGAGATCCAGTATGTGAAACAGAGAGGATACTACAGAGATGGAGCCGGTACTTGACAGGTTACTCAATATACCATCTGAGGCATGCTAAACACATCATAACAACATAGCTGGCCTCATAGAGCTGGAACCAGACATACTACACACTGAAATCAGACAAGCCATCAGAAAGGCTCCAATGAACAGTCTCAGGATGTGATGGAATATCACATGTGCAAAATAGGTTGGATTAGCTTGGCTTCACAGACTCTGTAACTTAGTATGGAAAAAACAAGAAACACCATAGGACTTAAGAAACACTGTACATATTCCAATATTGAAGATAAAAAGGCAGTAAAAGGGACTGCAACCAATATAGAGGCATCTCCTACAAAGCCATACTGGAAGAGTGTTATGCAAAATCCTAGAGAACAGACGGCAATCAGTGACTGAACCACAGTTAAATGAAACTCAGATATAGAAAAAAATATCTGCAGGGTATATGAGGAGGGAGAGAGTGAGGAGATGAGACCACCAGCTCTCTATATCTTAGGAATGTGGAGAACAGCAAAGGAAGATGAAAAACAGCTGAGAGTGTTTTGAGATCAGAATCTTAGGAAAAATCTTTGGTCCCGTCAGCAAGAACAACAATGGAGTCTGGAGTATCAGAACCAAAAAAGAAATGTAGTTTATATAAGGAACTGCTAACACTATAACAGGTTTCTGATGAATGGACTGCTAGTTTCAGTATTTTCAGAGCTGCTTAATCCTGTTTAGTTTTAACTGCTGTAGTTTCAGACAAAATATTTCATACATAGAATTGTACATGATGATAATTTTGTTGATGAGGTTGAAAGACTTGCCGAAGACAGGAATAAATGGCAAACTACCTTACGAGCCCTATGTGACGTTTAACAGCACAGGAAGGATATAAGATATAAGATAATTTTGTTAGTGCATATTTTGGCATTTCATATTCAATATGTGTAAAATGCTTTTGGATTGCTTCTCATTTTTTGCCCTCATACTGAATATCTGTAAGTCAAGATATCTTATCTTATATCTTATATCCTTTCCGTGCCGTTAAACGTCGCATAGGGCTCGCAAAGTAGTTCGCCAATTTTTCCTGTCTTCGGCGAGTCTTTCAACCTCATCAAAGGATTTTATGCCTGTTAATTTGGCCTCTCTTAATAATGTCCTCTTCAGAGTTTCACACGGTCTGCCTCTTTTTCTTTGGCCTGTTGTGTTCCACTTGATAGCTTGTTTTGGGATTCTGTGATCATTTCTTCTCATCAAGTGACCAACATATGTCCATCTCCTTTTCCTGATCACCCATGAGACTGGTTGTTGTTCAGTCATCTGTCTTATCTCTGCATTGTTCTTGAATTCATTCCACTTGATGCAGAGTATTTTCCTTAGGCATTTGTTTTCAAAAGAGTCTAATTTCTTTTCTATTTCTTTAGTTGTTTTCCAGCTTTCGCATGCATAAATGAAGGTGGATATTACATTTGAATTGAATAGTCTTAACTTGGTTTTTGTGCTTATAACTTTTGAATTTCATATGCTCAAGATTCTTGAAGATTGATGCTGCTTTTGCAATTCTGATCCTAACTTCCTTTCTAGTGTCACCATCCTGGTCTATGTAGCTGCCAAGGTATGCAAATTGATTGACTTCTTCAATATCTGTCCCTTCTATGTGTATTTTTCCATTTTGATTGAGAGGAATTTTCATTATTTTTGTTTTGTCCTTGTTAATTTCAAGTCCTATTTTGCTAGCCAGTGAAGATAGGGTATCTGTTTTTTCTTGCATGAAATTCACATTATTACTGATAAGAGTTATGTCATCAGCAAAATCAAGATCTTCTAGTTGGGTCCCATGTACCCAGTCAATACCTGTGTTACCTGTGCAGCATTTTTCCATTATGAAGTCTATTGTAATCCCAAAAAGTAAAAGAGACAGTATACATCCTTGTTTCACGCCTGTTTCAATCTGGAACCATTCACTCATCCCTTCTTCTGTCTTGACTGCACAAACATATCCATTGTATAAGTCCTTAATGATGTTGACAATTTTAGATGGTATTCCATATAGACATAAAATTCTCCATAATGAATCTCTGTGTATGCTATCAAATGCCTTTTTAAAATCTATGAAGTTCAGTACTAATGGTTTCTGCTTTTCAATATGTTCTTCAAGTATTATTCTGAGAGTAAGGATCTGGTCGAGACAGCTTCTCCCTTTTCGAAATCCTGCTTGTTCTTCTCTCATTGCAGTATCCACTATATCTTTGAGTCTATTCAAAATGACCTTGCAAAATACTTTTGACGCAACTGATATTAAGGTTACTCCTCTCCAGTTGTTACAGTCACTAAGGTTGCCCTTTTTTGGTATTTTAACAATAATTCCTTTCTTCCAATTAGAAGGGACTTTTTCTTCTTTCCAAATCTTGTTAAACATTCTCTGTAGTTGTCTCATGTTGTCACTATTGATAGCTTTTAGCATTTCAGCTGTTGTTTCATCTTCACCTGCAGCTTTGTTGTTAGCCATTAAATTCACTGCTGTTTCAATTTCATGCAATTTAATTTCATCTAGGTTGACATTTAGTTGTGGGGCTGGTAAGTCAGTTTCAAGGTTTAACAATTCTTTTGGGTGTGGTCGATTGAGTATTTCTTGGAAGTGTTCAGCCCATCTTTGCTTTTGGTCTTTATTTGATGTTAGTAGTGTTCCAGTGTTGCTAAGGATTGGTCTTTCCGCTTGATCTGTTACATATCATGTACCGGGAGTTGGGTATAAGGCTAACAACCTTATCCTGGGACCTATCTAGAGGCAACTCCAGATGGGAAAAAAAGATATCGTTATGGAAACTCGCAGAGAAACCAACCGAGCATCAGAGATGCCAACTCTGAAGAGCTCATCCGTAGGCCCCAAACATGTGACAAGGATTGGATTCTGGAACGTGAGAACGATGACAGCACCAACAAAAACTACTCAGGTCATCAAAGAACTGGAGAGACACCATCTAGACATACTGGGCATCAGCAAAATACGATGGCCAGAAGCAGGTAAAAGATCGGCGGAAAATGGTAAGTTAATAATACATTCAGGCAGGGTATTATTATGTCAAATGTAGCTGCAAAGAGCCTTGTAGAATGGGAACTGGTGAACAGTCGTATAATAAGAGCACGATACAACCTATGACACAGAAGAATGACAATAATACAGTGTTATGCACCCACGAATGATGCAGATGATGTGAAAGATGACTTCTATCACCAACTACAACAAATCATCAACAAAGTCCCTAAACACGACATCCTAATTGCTATGGGGGACCTCAATGCTAAGGTGGGGAAGGATAATACCGACGTTGAAAAAGTGATGGGGAAAGAAGGAACTGACATGGTTAATCAGAATGGAGAAAGTCAAGATATATATATATATATATATATATATATATATATATATATATATATATATATATATATATTATTTTTGTATTTTCACTCAGGAAAAACTACAGATAATCAAATACATTTTGGGACTTGCAACTTCCACTGAAGCTATCTGCAGACATAATCTTCCTCTCAGAATTCATCACAGCCATATAAAATGTGTTTCAAAGACTGAAAAGTAAATATTATAACAAACTATGCTAAGAACTAAATCAGTGTGGCAGATGACAGAAGATGCTTCAAAAACATGTTTTAATCTATGGTGAGTGAGTATTATAATTTGGGTTTGTGGAAAAAATTAGAGGATATAGGAATATCTACCTATATAAATTTATTGTCTCTAAACCTGTCATATAAATTTCACTCCTCTAAACTCTGCATATACTCAGTATAAAGTGGAACGAATTCAAGAACAACACACGGATAAAGCAGATGAGCAAACAACCTGTCTCATGGGTGATCAGGAAAAGGAGATGGACATATGTAGGTCACAAGATGAGAAGAAACAGAATTCCAAAACAAGCTATCAAGTGGAACATAGCAGGCTGAAGAAAAAGAGGCTGACCACATGAAACTCTAAACAAGATGTTACAAGAGGCCAATTTAGTAGCCATAAGATCCCTAGATTAGGTTGAAAATCTCACAGAAAACAGGAAAACTTGGCAAACTCCCATGCAACCCTCTGTGACTTTTAACGGCTCGGGAAGTTATGTAAGATGTAAGAAACTCTGTTTTTTTTTTTTTAAAAATCTTTATTTCTAACAAAATTTCAACATGTCATTTAAATGTCTTTAAATGGAGTTGTACATAAATATACATGCATGATAACATGTTAAAAGAGTACTTGAACTAAACATACGAAGTTGTAATGAGATACAATTTTGATGAGAGTTTATGTGAAACATACACACATACAGATTACATCGTTTTTTTCAAATATTTGGTAGGATTTAGGTGATATTGTGAAGGTAGGTATGCCTGATGGCTATCATCACTCCCATGAGTGAATAAAAGGAGAATAGTCACATGAATATGGGACTGCAGAATAATCTGATGAAGGTGAAATCAAAGACTAAAATACTCTGCCAGGTGTTGCATAGAACTCTCCTTGCAATCTCAGGATAGTTTTCTTTGATATGGTCAGAATCAGTTCTACACCTTTAGTTCTTTTTCCAATCTTGTCTTTCTCACAGCCTGGAGTCCAGTGGCAGATTGCCTACCACTTAGACTGAACTCAGTAAGAACCTCTGCCTGTTTTGTGTGTACACTGTTCATCTAATGATATAAAATTCATAAAATGATAATCTTCATTTGTTTTTTTTCCCCCTCAAAGCTAGGCCCATTGCCTGGCAAAGCCATCTTAGGCTTAAGTGTGTTCAGTGTAATGAATAATCTGCCACTTCTGAAATCCTGACAGTCTGTCTCCATGTTATCCAGTATTTGCCCAATTTTCTTTTGCCCTATAAAATCAGGTTCATTGTTTGAACTGGTGGCACAGTAAACTATTTTTTAGTTTTCTGGGTTAATTCTTTGACAGCTATGAGCCATTAAAATTTTTTTATAAATTTAAATATCACAGTGGTATCGTTTGTTCCAGAGTTGGGTATTTGTAATGTCAAAAAGCCATGAATGCTAAAAATATGCATCACATCATTACCTGATAAAATATTGCAGTCAGGTTTGATTTTTAAAAAAATGAGTTGTGGATGTCATCCAGTAGGCTACAAGTTAAAGATAAAGTTTCTAGAGCCCTCAATTTGCTGTGAAAGGTGCAGTCTCATTTCATGATATGCTTCTGTTACATTGTGTCTGTGGCTGCTGAGCCAGAGCTGATGTTGGCTGTTCATAAAGAGCTCTTTTATTTCTTTTTTTTTTCATTCAGACTCCACAAAATATTACTGACATGAGATTTATTTTCTGTTGTCAAAAAAAAAAAAAGAGTTCTCAGAAGAATGTTTTTTTAAATGTGACAATATGTATTTTATGACAGTTTAGTTACAACTATTTTGAATCTTTTATAAATGTGACTATAATGTTTTCTGTTAAGTATGCGTCAGTGATGATTAAATATGAGATATGTACAAATGTTAGTTTCATTGTTGCTTCTTACTGTTGAGAGCTGATGTGAGTTATGCAATTTGACAGTCGAATGACCCACAACTAACATGAGGGTTGGTGAATCATAGCCAACCAAGACCCTGTCCCACCTCCCTGTTGGTACCTCCAGTAACAAGCCTAGTTTGGCTAACACTGCGGGGATCAGCACAGTCCCCATGGTGGTGGAGCCTGTTAAAGAAACTCCCTACAGTTTTTGCTCTTCTCGGGAACTGCAAAAAAAACCAAATTTTTTATAAATAGGAAACTACGAGGTTTTGGTACGGTAAAGTAAGAGAACAAATATTGTAGGATTAAACCTCGAAAAAATCGTAGACAAAGCACTTTAGTGAGACGTGAGAGAAAGAAAAATCACAAGAGAATTACCTGGGATTCGAACACGGACTCCGGTAGGACGAGCAGCCGTCTAGCCATGAGAGAATAGCGTACTATCACGTGCTAAAAATGCTAGTTGGCTAAGTCGATAGTACGCTGTTCTCTCATGGCTAGACGGCTGCTCGTCCTACCGGAGTCCGTGTTCGAATCCCAGGTAATTCTCTAGTGATTTTTCTTTCTCTCACGTCTCACTAAAGTGCTTTGTCTACGATTTTTTCGAGGTTTAATCCTACAATATTTGTTCTCTTACTTTACTGCAAAAAAAAAATCCACCATAAATCAGCCCAATCTGACAATGCTGCGCCTCAACATCTTCACTGCATCAGATGCAAAAAAAAAAAAACATCAGTCACAGTTCCATGGAATGAGTGAATGAATGAATGAATAATCTTTATTTTAAAGGGTAAAGAATTGGGCATGTAGGCCCATCTTACATTCTGCCCTTCATCTTTCATTCTTCCCACACATTCGATTTAATTCAAGTATACAAATTACATTAGGGAAAAAACATATCAAAAGAGTGTACAATTAAACTATTACATTCAAAGTAAATGAGAAGAAGTAATTAACCGAATAAAATAGCACTCACATACACATAAATGTGCACACACAGACATATACATAATCAAAATACATTGTCAGTACAGATCTTCTAACATATGTCTTTTAACAAACATTGAAATAATTTCTAACAATACAATTTCTACAAAACAAGTTACTTTTTGACCTATGTCATTTTAGTATTTGATGGCTGGTTGAGAGAGTGCTGGTTATTCTTTGGAGGCATATAATTACAAGCAAGTAAATAATGAAACAAGTTTGAGTTAAAGGATGAAGTATTACTAATGGATTTTAAATAGTAGGGGAGGGTGTTCCAGAGCTGTAGTGCAGAGTACGCAAGGCTTTTCTTGTACAGATCAAACCTGAGTTTAAGAAGAAGACAGTTTTTTACACGCTGGCTATGTTAAGTGTTTTATGTTATGTAAACAGTGACCACAAGTAAGGCGGAGCATTGTGCAACAGAATTCTGTGAACAAACTTAACATAGTTAAAGATGACTCTATATCTGAGGGATACAATTTTGAGTTGTTTATGCTGATCTACAGTCTGTACTGGGTGTTTGTCGCAAATCAGATTTAATACTCGTTTGTGAAGTGAGTGGAGCCTTTTTGTGGAGACAGAAGAAGACAGCTGATTGCTCTTTGTGTGCTTTCTAAAGTTGTTCAGTGTGCTTTCTTAAGTTGTTCTTTATGTGCTTTCTTAAGTTGTTCTTTATGTGCTTTCTTAAGTTGTTCTTTTTTTTTTCATAGAAAGGACATCTGACTGATGTCAGATACAAACTGTAACTAACTGTTCCAACTTACATGCATATTCAACTTATGAATAGAGTTATGAACAAAATTCATTTGTATCTTTGGAACTGCTTGGATTTAAACAAGCTTTCACTTTTAAAACTGGCCAACGTTATGCTACATCACTGTGGTTGTGTAGTGGTTAGCATACTAGTCTGCCAATGTTATGCTACATCACTGTGGTTGTGTAGTGGTTAGCACACTAGCCTGCCAATGTTATGCTACATCACTGTGGTTGTGTAGTGGTTAGCACACTAGTTGGCCAATGTTATGCTACATCACTGTGGTTGTGTAGTGGTTAGCACACTAGTTGGCCAATGTTATGCTACATCACTGTGGTTGTGTAGTGGTTAGCACACTAGTCTGCCAATGTTATGCTACATCACTGTGGTTGTGTAGTGGTTAGCACACTAGTTGGCCAATGTTATGCTACATCACTGTGGTTGTGTAGTGGTTAGCACACTAGTCTGCCAATCAGAAGGTCCCTGGTTCAATTTTGCACTTGGGCAGAAGTTTTCGGACTGACTGGCACTGGGGTCAGCCCAATCTCTGGGGTTTCCCTAGATCAGCAGGGATCAAAGGTGTATTAGCAGGGAGCAAAAAAAAAAAGGCAATGGATTATATGATCCTCAAGAGCAAAACCCCAATGACATCAGCCAGTTCAGACCAATCTCTCTTCTCAGTGTAGAAGGGAGGATATTCTTCTCAGAAATGGCTGGAATGCTCACATCATATCTCCTGGAAAATGGGCACACTGACACATCAGTACAAAAGGGAGGGATTTCAGGTTCCTGTGATGGTCTATTCTGTATCATTCCCCAACCTTCATGTATACAGGTTTCTGTGATGGTCTGTTCTGTATCATTCCCCAACCTTCATGTATACAGGTTTCTGTGATGGTCTATTCTGTATCATTCCCCAACCTTCATGTATACGGGTTTCTGTGATGGTCTATTCTGTATCATTCCCCAACCTTCATGTATACGGGTTTCTGTGATGGTCTATTCTGTATCATTCCCCAACCTTCATGTATACGGGTTTCTGTGATGGTCTATTCTGTATCATTCCCCAACCTTCATGTATACGGGTTTCTGTGATGGTCTATTCTGTATCATTCCCCAACCTTCATGTATACAGGTTTCTGTGATGGTCTATTTTGTATCATTCCCCAACCATGCAACCTTCATGTATATGGGTTTCTCACATTGGGTTAATTACTGGGAACCTTGCACTGACCCCAAGAGACAGGCTAAAGTAACCAAATATACATTTACTGACACAGTGAATAAACAGAACTTTTTTGGGAGGGGGTGAGGGATGGGGAATCACAAATGAATTTCTTGTAATTAGGTTTAGTAAATGATGAGCTTCTAGTAACATGGATGGGAGTGAGGATGTGACATAGTCTGAGAAGCCTCCAGCTATTTTTCTTCAGCGTTCAAGGAATGTTGGTGGTGCTGAATCTGCCGCTCTGTCACCCTGACAAGGTCTGCCATCTTCTCCAAGGTTGAGTGGCAGTCATGTAAGCTTTTATTTCAGCTCCTCTCCCTCGGGCCAGATCTGTGCTCAGAGGTTAGGGTGGGTTAGATGACTCAAACTATGAATTTGATACCAGCGTCAGTGCTGAAGATGAACTGAAAGAAGAAGAAAATGAGGATGATGACTGGCACTAACAATAATAAAGGTAATGCATCAGTTATCCCTTAACTTTTATATTAAAAGAAAACACACTCAGTTTTTTACCTTCATGTGTGCTAATTAGACTTGAACACCACCAAAATACCAAGGACATAAATGTGAACCCATCTTATATGCAAGCTC